>CAJQZN010040692.1:54971-69651 GCA_907164685.1 Colias eurytheme
AAAGGCTAGTACAAGCAACGCCACGTGCAAATGCTATATATATTTAATGCTACAAGGTCTCTAGCTAACTAATTGCTAAATACAATATTCAGGACCGGCGCACTGTAATTAATGATAGGATCGGTGGCACAAATGTTACTTAATCGATGCTTAACTGCAACTTAAACCATGGTTAACTTATTGATTGAGAGTGACTGTGTTGCAGGCGATGTGTTTTGTATATGAGTAGTTAATAGTTACTTAACTGTAACTTGAACGATGGTTAAGTTTTGTATTGTGACTGAGTTTTTAACAGCACACGATATTATATTTTAGTGGCTGAGTTGTTGGAGGCAACTTAATCGTTACTTAATTGTAGCTTATACGATGGTTAACTTGAGTTAGTTAGTGATAGAGCTGTAATTTGTACGAGATAAGTATAATTAGAGCAATACTTAACTATGAATTAATCGATGGTATTTTGGTTTACTGACTTGATACGAAATAATGGTACTGACAAGTCAATAAGTAGGCAATGAAGAATATTTTTTAAATAATAACACAAAACTTTCTTTTTGATAACAATGAAGGATAAAATAGAAAAATCAATTTCATAATATGCCGCCAAAAACGAACAATGTTCCGAATTATTATCCATAACATTTTTCAAGAGCAAAAGCTAGCTTATTCAAAAGAAATAGGTACACTGTTATCGATTTATTATATATTTGTAAGTACGTATTTACAATTATTACATTATACATATTTGGATATGTAATTAATGTGATGTTCCTCATTACGCACGTCTAAATAATATGTATATGAATGCATGTACTTACCTTTTTAAAATACCCGTCTAGTTGACTATAAAATGAAAAACAATAGATACAATTTAAAACTATCGTCCTTCTCAACGAGATATAAAATAAAATATACGTATAATTATTTAATTGAGTTTTAGATGACACATTTTGTTCACTTTCATCTTACTCACATTTACCTACTCATGCGACGATTTAATATTAAACCATCCCTACTAATAATATAAATGGGACAGTAACTCTGTCTGTCTGTTACGCTTTCCCGCTTAAACCTCTCAACCGATTTTGATGAAATTTGGCACAGACAATCTTTAGACACTGAGAAAGAACATAGGCCACCTTTTATCAAAACACCACGTGGGCGAAGCCGCGGGCGGAAGCTAGTTAGAAATAAAAGATTTTTTAAACGGATTTTAAACGCGATTTATTCATTATATTATTTTACCGATGTTTCAAACACTTCGTCGGATGTCGGTAAAATAATAATATAATGAATAAATCGCGTTTAATATCTGTTAAAATATCTTTAATTTCTAAATGTACTCGCATAAAATTAAACACTAGAAAATTAAACCATGAGTTAAAACGTCGTTTAACAGAACAGTGTAACCCACCCTATTAGATATTCACACTCCATTTCTCTGGCCTCTGCTATTTATATTATCCTTGTATATCTGTATCTCAAGTCTGAGCCGCTAATGGGGCAAAGAGCAAATGAAGGGGCATATTATGGGGCAATGCTATACATATGATTTTTAACGTGAAGCGTCTGTAAAATTAGAATACATATTATTCTAATTTTACAGAGTGTACTGTGTATGTTAAAAACCGGACAGTAACAAAATGGTATGTATGTTCTGGATTTATTTATTACTAGCGATCCGCCCCGGCTTCGCCCGTGGTACATATTTCGCAATAAAAGGTAGCCTATGTTCTTTCTCAGGGTCTAAAGATTATCTGTGCCAAATTTCATCAAAATCGGTCCAGTAGTTTATGCGTGAAAACCAAAACATACATACATTATTACAAACTTTTCCTCTTTATAATATTAGTATAGATTCATTATTTCTGACATTATTCATTAGATAATTCATGGTAGATAGCAATACCGTCACGTCATGGAATAGGGCGACGATTTTGGTATCTTTGATCTTGCCAAAGAAGTTTCACTTCTGACACGTGTGCTCGGCACACATTGTAATATACTTTCGTATCTTCATCCCAACGGCGTGATCTGCATACTGTGCATAGGACCAAAGGGCAAAAGGCATTTCATAGACCTCTGATATTTATTCGGGTAATCGATGAGATATGACTTGCTACATCTTCCATTTCTGCTCCGCTCCTTTTGGTCGTAGCGTAATATGATAGCATTCACCTATGCAGAAAATTACATTAAAAATAAACTGATATACCTAAAATAAAAAATAAAATAGCATTCTACCCGTGTTGTAATAGAAAGATCCGCAAAGTTCCCGTTCCCGTGTTTTTAATCGTGATAATATTAGTAGGGATCCATAGGGTGCTTTCACAGCTGTCCGGGAGACCCGTACGGGCTGTTACTACGGGCGCCCGGGCGCCCGGAGCGGGAGCACACATGAGGAACTAGAACATCGTTTCACAGCGACGCGGATTGGTGCGCACGCGACCCGCTCCGGGGAGAGCCCGTAGTAACAGCCCGTACGGGTCTCCCGGACAGCTGTGAAACCAGCCTTAATAATAGATGTGAAAAAAATTAATTGCATATTGCGCTGTGTAGTTTTCTGTTAAGAAAGAATTTCGATGATCTGATATGTACTTCCGCAGATTACCACCTACAAACATTCAAAATAATTTACTGGTCTTTTAAAGTATCACTAAAAATATAGTATAAAACCTTACAGTAGTAAGTATTTTTCATATTACTAGATGATTAGGATAAACACAGCCAGAAAACTATTGGCCAGATCACTGGTCAGCTAGGTACCTACTACATATACTAATATTATAAAGCTGAAGAGTTTGTTTGTTTGTTTGTTTGAACGCACTAATCTCGGGAACTACTGGTCCGATTAGAAAAATTATTTCGGTGTTAGATAGCCCATTTATCGAGGAAGGTTATAGGCTATATATCATCACGCTACGGGCAACAGGAGTGGAGCCACGGGGGTGAAACCGCACGGAGCAGCTAGTATAGTATAAAACCACAGACATGTATCAACTTACAGTAGTAAGTATTTTTCATATTACTAGATGATTAGGATAAACACAGCCAGAAAACTATTTGCCGGATCAGCTAGTACATGCTAAATTAAATTAAAAACATAATACACTAAAATTAATTACTTCAGAAACCACTGAACCGAAGAGAAGCAATTAACGCAATTTTAACGCCGTTATTTCAACCAAATGTAATAAAAATGTTATTTTTTAATCAGTGCCTCGCTCGACGTTTAGGGTTCCGTGCTGAAAGTATCCAAATTATATTACTTTATTACTTTACTCGGCTTTACCTTATGAAAAATAAAAAAAACATAGATGACTGCCTGTGCCACAGGATTTCTCTCACGGTAACTGGTTATAAGCCATTTTAAGCACCACAAAAATAGATAAAAAATAGAATACGTACCTACCTATTTCAAACCATAAACAGATTAAATTATTTAATCTGTATTATGACAAGACATCATCTTCTTACATTGCTCATTTAGATCGGTGCTGTAGTTTATCCATAAAAGCGTAGCCTCGTACACATAAACATTTGTTGAGCAACAGTTGATCAACAATGTTGCTGGAAGTTTAAAAGTTGTCGCTCCTTGGACGACATTTCAACATTCGTTATCAACTCTTTCTTATACAGTTGCCAGCATAGGTACATGTTGAAAGCGTCGCCGCAACATGTTCATTCAACTTTGTTATATAACAAACTAGCTTTCCGCCCGCGGCTTCGCCCGCTTTGTCCAAAACCTAATAAATTAAATACTAAAACCTTCCTCTTGAATCACTTTATCTATTATAAAAAAACCGTATCAAAATCCGTTGCGTAGTTTTAAAGATTTAAGCATACAAAGGGACATAGGGACAGAGAAAGCGACTTTGTTTTATACTATGTAGCGATGATTACCATAAAAACAGGGCTTAACATACGTAGTAACAAATGGGTAAACTGTGGTTTTACAAACAGACTTTCATATTAATAATATCTATCAGTATAGATATTTTACAGATGATGAAGCTTACCCTTGCTGGTGATGCAGGGTGGTGATGAAGCCATCGCAGCTGCTGATGATGACAACTGGAAGAAATAATAACAATTTGATTAACTGGTTATATCGTAATATCCATACTAATATTATAAATGCGAAAGTAACTCTGTCTGTCTGTCTGTTACGCTTTCCCGCTTACACCTCTCAACCGATTTTGATGAAATTTGGCACAGATAATCTTTAGACCCCGAGAAAGAACATAGGCTACCTTTTATTGCGAAATATGTACCACGGGCGAAGCCGGGGCGGACCGCTAGTTATAAATATAAAAATGACAGTAGGTACCCAAACTAAATCAAAATTAAAAATCGTGGATATCTCGGTGCATTTAGATCGAACGCGAGAATGCTGATTCTAACCGCTTTAAAATTATTTTGTATAAACAGGCGTAGAGAATTCTTTCGTTTTTAACCGACTTCAAAAAAAAGGAGAAGGTTATCAATTCGGCCGGTATGTTTTTTTTTATGTATGTACACCGATTTCTCCGAGGTTTCTGAACCGATTTACGTGATTCTTTTTTTGTTCGATGCGGGATGGTGTCGAATTGGTCCCATAAAAATTTTATTCGGATAGGCCCAGTAGTTTTTATTTTATGAGCATTTTTGTCTGTATATTTGTAAATGTTGCAAGTGCAAGTTTGAAGTCGGTTGTTTTTAACGCAGTTATCGCTTGTTCTTAGTGCGTTCGAAAAGATTCTATGCAATGTTCTAAAACTGAACAACACTGAATACGAGTTTTCGTTTACACTAAAAGATCACGAAAGAATGCTCTTGCTCTAGCTCTATGTTCGTTTGATCTAAATGCACTGTAAGATCGAATTAAGTTCTTAATATTAAAATATCTGTTAAATACTTAGGTTTGATATAATATAGCCTTAGTTTCGGGTAAAGATGCAGTTTTCTAATTAGGTATCTAATATCTATCTAATATCTAATATATATATATATATATATATTATAATTATATATTTATATATTTTATATATATATTATAAAGGCGAAAGTTTGTAAGGATGTATGGATGTATGGATGTTTGTTACTCTTTCACGTAAAAACTACTGAACCGATTACAATGAAATTTAGCACACATATAGAGGATAACTTGGATTAACACATAGGATAGTTTTTATCCCGGAAATCCCACGGGAACGGGAACTATGCGGGTTTTCCTTTGCAAACGCGGGCGAAGCCGCGGGCGGAAATCTAGTTGAAAATAAATTAACATTCAGGTCAGGTAGTTTTTGATTTAAACAAAAAATCTTTCTCCTTTATAAATATCAAATATACATTTTGTTCGGTTTTTTATTAATTACGTTGACGACTAAGACGTCACTTATTACATTGTGTGCTTCAATCAGTAATAAAACAGATTCTATAGAGGAAAGACGTTTCATTTCAACACAAAAACACAGTTTATGCAAAAACGAGCCTTATTGCCGCATCATATGGTCGCATTCGTACCGGATTATCTGAGCTACAATCGAAGAACAAAAGAAGCACCCGTGCAATTGATCGCGATAAGACGCTCATTATACAGCGTTATTTGTTACGAAGTTTTTATTGAAAGATAATATTTATGATGGCGAATAATAATACGGAACAAATCATACGTGTTTTGGAAAGTACGGCAGAACTCATCAAAAACGCAAATTAACATATCTAAGTGTCCTAAACAAAGACTATCCAAAGGATATATACAATCGAGAATTAAACATTTGGAGGATTATTGGCAAACCTTTCAAAGCGCACACTTAGATTTAGTTAAGACTAGCTGTGCCCGCGACTTCGTCCGCGTGGAATAGTGACTGCATAGTAGTTACTACTTAACACATAATTATTGAGTAAACACGTCTTGAAACACGTACTATCATATACAACTAAATTATAAGTACTTACACATTATTATAAAGTTAAGAAATAAAATAAATAATAACACAAAAGAACTGTTAGTACAATTTGTTACTAAACTGAGCTATAAAACTTAGGTAAGTACAGAAGAGTTCAAAATTTCCAGGATGTGGTTATTCTCCCGCTCCCATATTCCTTCTACTTTCACAGACTTTCAACTTTTCCCTTTCACCCCTAGTAAATGGCAGACCCGATTTTGTTCTAAATTCTAAACCATGTCTAATCATACCTATATATTATGTACATGTCATATCCATTCGTTTGGTACTCCATTTGGATTATGTATCCCCACTATCACCCCAAGGTGCCCTATATGTAATAAACAGATTAACCAATTTTGATAAAACATGACTAATTGTAATTCACACGTCATTTGATATGCCGCTTGATTATATTATTTGACCACATTCGATTATTCATTCCCACTTTTACCGCTATAAATCAATAAATGGATGAACCGATTTTGATTAAATATGCATCATATTTCTCACGTCAGGTCATGCCCTTTCATTTTATATGCCACTTGGGTATATTATTTGACAACTTTTATTCCCACTTTTATACCTATATCCAATAAATGGTTGAACCAATTTTGATAAAATATGTCTTATTGTACTTCACACGTCATGTCTTTCATTAGATAAGTCACTTGAGTATATTTGATAAAATTTATTCATTTATTCCCACTTTTACCCCTATATCAAATAAATGGATGAACCGATTTTGATAACATTGGACTACTTAATTGTTTCTGACAGGTCGTCTTTTTTCATTTGATATATCACTTGGGTATAACAGACAGCATTCGTTTTTCTCATTCCCACTTTTGCCCTACATATAATTATTGGATGAACCGATTTTGATTAAATATGCCTCATTATACTTCTCACGTCAGGTCATGCCCTTTCATTTGATATGCCACTTGGGTATATGCGACAACTTTTATTCCCACTTTTATTACCTACATATTATATCCAATAAATGGATGAACCAATTTTGATAAAATATTATTTCTTATTGTACTTTACACGTCATGTCTTTCATTAGATACGTCACTTGAGTATATTTGATAAAATTGATTTATTTATTCCCACTTTAACCCCTATATCAAATAAATTGATGAACCAATTTTGATATAATTTGACTTATTGTTACTGACAGGTCGTCTTTTTTCATTTGATATATCACTTGGGTATAACAGACAACATTCGTTTTTTTCATTCCCACTTTTACCCCTCTACTATATAATAAATAGATGAACCGATTTTGATTAAATACCTATGCCTCATTATACTTCTCACGTCAGGTCATGCCCTTTCATTTGATATGCCACTTAGGTATATTTGACAACTTTTATTGCCACTTTTATCCAATAAATGGATGAACCAATTTTGATAAAATATGTCTTATTGTACTTTACACGTCATGTCTTTCATAAGATACGTCACTTGAGTATATTTGATAAAATTCATTTATTTATTACCACTTTTACCCCTATATCAAATAAATGGATGAACCGATTTTGATAAAATTTGACTAATTGTTTCTGACATGTCGTCTATTTTCATTTGATATATCACTTGGGTATAACCTACAACCTACATTAACAACTAACATTCGTTTTTTTCATTCCCACTTACCCCTATATAATATAATAAACAACTAATGTAACAAAAAAACGCATCTACATAATTCGTATTACCCGTTAGCGAGCTACGGTGGCACAGACAGACACGCAATACACACATAGCGGACATAACACCCCTCTTTTTGCGTCGGGGGTTAAAAATATAATACCTACGACATAATTTCAAAGACCTTTTATATAGAAAATTTACCTAGAAGTAACCATAATGCTATTTGTGCAGGTTTTAGACTTATGAGCAAAAATCTAAATAAAGTTCCTTTGACCCCCCTACTACCCCCTCAGCATAACCACCCCCCCCCACGCTTGGGAACTTTCGATATGATCATCTGGACATGTCAAGGAATAACTTTAGCGTATAATTTACGTAATAAAGTAATTCATGTATAGAATGCCTTAGCAAATGTTCGCTGTGATTACTTAAATTGTCATAACTTTTTTATTTATGAACCGATTGACATGAAATAAACACTAAATTTTAAATGAAGCTTACCACAATATATTAGTGAAAACCGCATTTAAATCGGATAAGCCGTTTCTGAGATTAGCGTGTTCAAACATACAGACAAACAGACAAACAGACAAACCGACAAACAGACAAACAGACAAAAAATTTTTTAACGACAGTTTTGGGTTTGGGATCGATTTAGTAATAACCCCTGCTAATTTTTTTTTACATATTTTCATTGTACAGACACCACTTTTCTAGAATTTTATTATATGTATTGATTGATTAAAGTCAAAATTATAGTATTGTAAACAAATGTTCAATGTAATAAGTATATAACATTCAAATTTAAGGCATAGGTGTTATTTGTTAATTCATACAGCATGCCGCTTTGGTTGTAAGTTAAGTAGACTAATTTGATTGTTATTTGAAAGGACTAGTGTAGTCCTTTGGTGGGCGGTATGTTCGGTTTTTTATTAATTACGTTGACGACTAAGACGTCACTTATTACATTGTGTGCTTCAATCAGTAATAAAACAGATTCTATAGAGGAAAGACGTTTCATTTCAACACAAAAACACAGTTTATGCAAAAACGAGCCTTATTGCCGCATCACATTTATTATGAACTCCAATATAACAAGGCAACGTCCACGTTAGGTCATTATTTGAAAATTAACTGACGTTTAATTTAATTAAACAATAGATGGATATGTTAGCCTGCGGCGGTTTGTGTCCATTGTATGAGACGGCATGAGAAAGTAAGTATTTAGCTGGACTACGGCTATTCTTTATTTTCAGGTATATAATTCGATATTATTGAAAAGGACAACATTTTCATTGGTACAGAGGATTCTGTATATATAATTGGAACGAGCGTTTCCTTGTAAATGTGTAAGTATGTATTTCGTATAGGTACCTACATATAGGTAATTATACGATATCTAGTATTTTGTAACAGTGGCTTTGCTGCGCAGTTTCACGGATATCATCATAATCTGTTCAGTTGTTATAGCGTGAAAGAATAACAAACAGTCATGTTTATAATACCAGGTGAGTTTTTTTGAGACGTTCGCTACCTCCAGATTTATTATCATTCAAGCCAACCTAGTGGTTTATGATTATAATATCGTATCGTGCCGTGCAACAATGAAAACGTGCCCACGACCTAAGTTTGTAAGAGGGACTGTAATTAGCTTAGATGTTGCCTTCTAGCTATGAGCCGTCTTACTATTGTTATGTTAAGACTACTAAAGTTATCTGTCTTTGCTCACGTTAATAAATAAATAATAATAAATAAATAAATATTATAGGACATTATTACACAAATCGACCTAGTCCCACAGTAAGCTCAATTAAGGCTTGTGTTGTGGGTACTAGGCGACGATAAATATAATCTTATATATAAAAATGAATCGCAAAATGTGTTGGTAAGCGCATAACTCGAGAACGGCTGAACCGATTTCGATAATTCTTTTTTTATTATATTCCTTGAAGTACGAGGATGGTTTTTATGTAGAGAAAACGTAAATATGTACCACGGGCGAAGCCGGGGCGGACCGCTAGTATTTAATAAATACATATATAGATAACTAGCTGTCCCGGCGAACTTTGTACCGCCCTGTCAATGAATGTTGTGTTACCTTTTAGCTGAACTAATTTAGGCTTTGATGAACGTAATACAATGATACAAAATAAATATTTATATGTAATAGTATTTTAATTTATTACTTCAAACACGTCTCAGAGAAACATGATTGAATTTTAATAAGCTGTGCAGCATGGATTAACTCTTTTCATTCTTTAACTGTTATCGACCACGCCATCGTTTCGTTTCACTTTAGTTGTGATAATAATTCTACCATTATCATTAGGCGATCGACGCTGATACAGTGGGTAACCATCGTTGCTTGTGATGGTCTTTGCCATCAATTTTCGTGGATACCTTTTGGTACACTCGCTGTCAACCACGCATGGTGTTTGTTGGTTGATGGTTTCACACGGTCCATGAATCATATTCGTGATAACAACGTCATGTCGGTCTGGATCGGTTTTAGGATTAGCAATCCCCGCACACTCATATATTTTATTCTTTCGACTAACCAAATTAAAATGTGTGCATGCTGCAAGCCAGATTTTCGTCATTCGATTGAATACATCCATCATTGAATAATCCCAAAGATGTGTTCCTTTAATGTAACTCATCAGTGATCGGATTTTTTTCTTGAAAACACGTGTGGTGATGACGTGCCGATCACTTGATATTTTTGTCCGGGAAGCAACAGTTGAATAATTTCCATCCATTTCGACCATGCATGTTGATTGGCGGTTGATGGTGCCACACGTTCCATCAATCATATTCGTGATTACAACATAATGTCGGTCTGGATCGATTGAATACATTGAATAATCCGAAAGATGTGTTGCTTTAATGTAACTCATTGCTTGAAAACACGTGTGGTAATGTCGAGCCGATCACTTGATAATTGTCCGGGACGCAGCAGTAGAATAATTTCCATCCATTTTGGATTTCATTTAAATGTAATGAATACCAGGCCGACCATAATGACGAACATATGTCATTGCATCTTGCGCATATTCATGCGTATGACTTGGGCTACCTGTGTATGTCGCCGGTAAAATAGCACCTAAGCACCTAAATAGCCCAATAAATATTTTCTGCATCTTCTTCTCTGTGCTAATTGCATCGCGTAAATGGATGTAATCTTCAAAACGCAATTTAGCTTGGTTCAATCGAATGAGCCAGGGCCTCCGTTTCAATTTTAACGTTATAATATTATTTCAACGCAATATTGTTGAAGCAGTCGACGAAATCGCGACAAATAGTTGTCAGAATTTTTACATTTTTAAAGATTTTTTTTTAAATAATTAATCGAACTATCCTTCTTGGTTAGTTTCCTCACCGAAAATACCTTATCAATTTCTGAAAGCACGCGTAAACACAAATATTTGAGGAATTTTTATGTATCTGCTTTAATTGCACTTTTCAATAATTGATTTAAAAAAAATACAGACAATAATTTATTCACCCTTTTTACTTTTTAATTATTTTACACAAAATATATTTTTGAACGCATGAATGTCAAACAATATTTTGACCGTATTCAAACGTATTTGACAGGATTGACAACTAATGATTGACATGTACGAAAATCAAAATTATTTTTATATAGTGGCCCGCCCCGGCTTCGGCCGTGGTACATATTTCGCAATAAAAGGTAGCCTATGTCCTTTCTCGGGTATCAAAATATCTCCATACCAAATTTCATGCAAATTGGTTCAGTAGTTTAGGCGTGATTGAGTAACAGACAGACAGACAGACAGAGTTACTTTCGCATTTATAATATTAGTATGGATAACACCCAGACCCAAGAACAAATAATTGAGTTCATCACACAATAATGCCCTGACCGGGGATCGAACCAGGGACCGTCGGCTCAATAGGTAGTTACTTGACCACTGCGCCAACCGCGTCGTCAAGTAATTATTACGTAGTGATTACCAGTTTAAATATATTAGCGTGAATAAAACCATGTGCTTACTACCTACACAGTCTCGGTCTAGCAGGACACAGAAGGCTGATCACCTACTTGTATCTAAAGAAAATCTATCAGTGAAACAGATGTATAATGCATCTGCCCCTTACCCCACTTGGGGATACGGGACTTCACTTCACATACCGACTTATGATCAACGGATAAAACCATGGGCACAAAATCTTTCTTAATACTATTATAAAGGCGAAAGTTTGTATGGATGTATGGATGTATGGATGTTTGTTACTCTTTCACGTAAAAACTTCTGAATCGATTACAATGAAATTTAGCACACATGTAGAGGGTAACTTGGATTAACACATAGGATAGGTTTTATCCCGGAAATCCCACGGGAACAGGAACTATGCGGGTTTTCCTTTGAAAACGCGGGCGAAGCCGCGGGCGGAAATCTAGTATATTATAATACCATGGGTACCTAAATACTTTCTATATTTAAATCCTTAAATTGTATACTATCTGTATACAAAATTACATAAAAATCGGTTCAGCAGTGTTGTAAATTTATTGATATTCTTACTTACATAGGGCATTTATGTATTAACATACAAATTCGTTAATTTATATTTCCTTATTAATTTCTTGTTATATTTTACTTCATAGTTTCGTAGGCAGTCATTTTAACGGATTTTAAACACGATTTTTTCGTATATTTGAACTCAAACTCACAGTCAATTTTGCTATTAACCCCAATCGTTCTAAAATAAAAAAGAGACCAGTAAAATATTAAAATTTCGACTTAGGGCGCGTTCCCACCGTGTCGTGACGACAGATAATCGTGTAGTTTTAAGTGTCGTGGCTTATATGTATGTTTAAATGGAGGTGTTCACATTTAGAACGACACAATTTATTGTCGTCTACGACAGTTTTTGCAGTGACGACACTTTGTCGTGACAGTGGGAACGGCAAACACGACAGTCGTAAAACGATAAAAAAATCGTGGACGGCAACTCCATGATTGAACTCAGCAACTCTATCTCCATTGAACTCAGGAGAGTAAACGCACTAGGTAGTAATCACCAAGCGAACGCAGAGGCGACTAGATTTGTAGCTTGCTTATGATGTGTAAACGACAAAGCGACTGCTAGGAAACGATAAAATGTCGTCGCGATCCAATGGGAACAGCTAGATACGACAGTCGCTAAACGATAAAAAATGTTGACGACAAACAATCGTTATAATGGGAACAGGTAGAGATGACAGTCGTCGAACGATAAATTAGTCGTTACGACATAGTGGGAACGCGCCCTTAGAAATCCATTAAAAATATATTTCATTTAAAATTCTAATTTCTGAGATATTCTAATGCCGAGTCAACGTTTTGATACGGCCCTGTCACATAATCCGTTCTTGCCTTCACCTTAAAGCTACTTCTCTGCCAAATTTCATGGAAATAGGTCAAGTGGTTTTAGAGCTTTAAACTTATATTATAACGAGAATTTAATTTAAAAAGGAAGTTTTAATTTTTTTGTGTTTATATTTTGAACTAGATTTCCGCCCGCGGCTTCGCCCGCATAGTTCCCGTTCCTGTGGGTTTTCTGGGATAAAAAGAAGCCATGTCTTATTCTGGGTCTGCAGCTTCCTACATACCAAATTGTAATCGGTTCAGTAGTTTTTCCCTGAAAGAATAACAAACATACATTCATCCATCCATCCATCTATGCTTACAAACTTTCGCGTTTATAATATTAGTAGGACTAGCTTTCAGCCCGCAGCTTCGCCCGTTGTCTAAAACCACAGACTAATCTAAAACATAATAAATTATATACTAAAACCTTCCTCTTGAATCACTCTTATCTATTAAAAAAACCGCATCAAACCGTTGCGTAGTTTTAAAGATTTAAGCATACTTAGGGACATAGGGACAGAGAAAGCGACTTTGTTTTATAACTATGTAGTGATAACGAACTAGTTAGTTATTACGTAAGTATAATTCCTGCATAATATTAAATAACTAGTTGACCCGGCAAACAGTGTTATGCCAGGACACCCTCATCACTATAAAAATAGTTTACGACACATACCCATCTACCCATGCAGGAAAAACCCCATAAAAATCGGTCAAGTGCTTTATGGAAGTTTGGTTGGAAAATCCTAACTGATATTTATGTAATAATATGTATTACCTAAATTTATAGGTACACTATAAATGCAAAAGAAACTCTGTATGTCTGTCTCTTCTTCACGCTTCAACCACTGAACCGATTTGGATGAAATTTGCTAATCTCACGGGAACGAGAACTATGCGGCTTGTCGCTTGTCCTTTGACGCGGGCGAAGTCGCGGGCGGAAAGCTAGTTGTTTATTATACTCATAATATTATTTAAAATTCAAATAAAAATGGTTTGCATTTTTAAGTGGTTTCTTTTCCCCCTTCAACTAGCAACCCTAAATTGTCCTATATCCCTTATCGGACAGTGAACCCTTTTGTGTGTTTTTTAATTTTATAATTACTATCTGCCCGTGAATTTGTTCTGCCCTATTACACAGAATAATAACTAGTAGCTAGCTACATATTAGTATTACCCTTTTTTCATGTTTTTCTCCATAGGAACCTTCCTTGTGGCTTAACATAAACCTTAAAAATAGGACGAATCGTTACGTTAATACTGCCACAGATTAGAGAATAGTTACTTCGTAATACCACAGACTAGATAATAATAATATACTAGATACGTATACAAGTAATACTGCTATCACAGGCTGCTATGAACTTTTATATTTTTGTATTTAAATTAGGAGTGTTTTAATATTACAAAAATTGGGATCACTTTGAGACATTATAAAACCACAGACTAGTAATAATATATTATGTACTACGTATACAAATAAAACTAATTATTATTAATGTTAATTTATTACTAATTGAGGAAAGCGCCATCTGTTTACTTATGTTCAAAACATTTGCTAGACTACGGTTTGCTAGTTTTAGTAAGAGTACAAAGCATTATCGATAGATGGCAGGTTAACTATATTCGTATAATTGTCCGTATTTATGCAAAATGGAACCACTCTACAAATTTTGTTTTTTGCTTTTATTGAAGAATACTCATCCAAAAGTG
>CAJQZN010040693.1:0-56310 GCA_907164685.1 Colias eurytheme
TAAACAATAATCATGTTTAAATTGTTACGGAATCGTTCGATTAAACAGCTTTAATTATGTAAATCGCAATTTAATTAAATAAGAAATTTGTCAAAAGAGAAATGGAAGGCAGTTAATAGATGAAAAAAGAAAATTTTCGAGTTAGAACTTCTAGGTAAAGTATGGTACTTAAGTAAAACACAAAGAATAGTGCTTAAGTATTAGAAAAAATAAATACTTGTACTTACTGATAAAGATTGATATTTGATCAACAACTTACTTAATTACATCTAATATTCGTTTATTAATTATTTTAATACTTAGGTAAATTATGCACTTAGTGCAATGTTTTTTCTATATTATAACTTTGCTATACGTATTTGATGTACCTACTACAACAATTTAATATTTTACAAAAGAAATGAATAGTCACAATTGTACATTGCATTTATTTTTATGAAGATTTTTAATTATAATTTATAGAAAAATTAGTACTCCTGAGAAAAATAATGGCAATTTACCGTTTAGTTTAATTTGCTCAGATTTTTTCTGTAGGAACATTGAAATTTTTTTGATGAAAACAGTGTATTTAATAGTTATGTTTTCAGTACCTATATCATAAATTAATGATTGGGATCACGTATTATCTAATTGCAATAGTCACCCATAAAACTACTTAAAATTACTTTGTGTCAATTGTAAATATGATTTAGGATTGAGATGCATAGCAAAAACAAAACAACAATTCATTTCAACAACTTGAGACGGCCTGTTTCTACAAAATGTCTAATTATATAAAATAATTGTAGCTATCGATAAATTCGTTTTCCTAACCTCTGCTTATTCACATTTAAGTAACTCTGCCGCCATTCCTAACCTATTTAATACCTAACACAGCCAGCTATCACAGCACAAGTTAACATAATATAATACTCTGGTTTGTGGGTTGTACCACTGGAGGTCCAGAACGTTCTATGCCTGGACTTCGGTTTGCAGTTCTCGTGTTTGTCGTCTGTAAGGCACATGGCGTAGGCCATGAGGTGCGGGACGACGGATTGTTCGTAGCTGGAAGTGAAGAGGTGCTGCCAGGGGCCGAGTGCAAATACCGCGACGTCCTCCCCACCGTGGGTTTCCGATTCGAGAGGAACGAGGCTGGGGTAGGAGTAGTCTAGTGCACCTGTAGAGGAAAGGTATTATAATGTAACGGGATTTTTGTTACTTCAGAATATTTCAGTTTTTGTACATAAGTATAATATATAATAATATTCTCGTATTGGTGCAGTAAATATGCGAAAATGAGCATAGTAAGTATCGTTAAAAAAAAGACCAAAGTAAAAAAATCTATGCGTATTATATTTTATCAGTTGAGTGTTTTTTTTAGAATTTTAAAAAGTTAACAACATAGAAATTGGTTAACCTATTTTAGAACCGTGTTATACAATGAAATTATTTTTATTTTATTAATTGTAACGTTCAGATACTTACGATTAGAGAACTCGCTATGCAAAGTGACGTCAACTCGTCCATTCTCATTGATCGAAGTGGCTTTGCCATTCGCATAACTAATAGTGGTGTACGGCTTTCCATCCTGACCGCCTGCTGTATCCACTACACCGAGGATATCATTACCCCTTGAAGGATACCCTGCTACTGTCATTGTATGAGCGTGATCAGAACTGACTACTATGAGAGTTTCCTCAGCATTGGTCATGTCTCGGGCCTTTTTGACAGCTTTGCTGTATTCCACTGTTTCATCTAAGGCAAGATGGGCATAGCTGTCGTGGTGGGCATGGTCTATTCTTCCACCTGAAATAGTTACCATTTATTTATTAGTATGCGTCTTAATATATTATATGTAAATGTTAATGGAGTATGAATATAAAGAGAAGTTTTCGGTATAGCACTTGATTTCAAATGAACACAAGAACAAGGACATAAAGTAATGATACATTACATCAATCTGCAGTTTAGCATATTGGCTTGGGGAAAATGATAAAAGAAAAGATAACAAGCATTGGTAATGAATAAATTAAAGTGCTTCCTACTCAGTACTTGTAATTATTTTTTTACGTTAAACATAAGAAATACTAAGTACTTATTTCGACAGAAAACTCATTTTATAGATAACTGACTTGGCTGTGTTTGTGCATTATCAGTATTTCCTATTTTTTACACATAATGACTGAAGCAATATCTTTTCAAACAATGGTACTACTGGCTTTGAAATACTACTGTGATGCGGAAAATAAATTCTTTGAAATAGTCAATAAGCCATTGTAAACTCTACGAACGTGAAAATTGTCATCGTGCGAAGAATATTAAACATAATTTTATATCCTATAAGTTATATTATCTGAATCATCAATACGGACCTTCAACGAAGAGGAAATATCCTTTCTCGCTTCTGCTCAACATTTTGATGGCCACTTCGACCATTTCCTCCAAAGTGGGCTGGTTGGAAGCCTTCAGGTGGTAGTCCATGTGGTCATTCTGGAATAGACCTAGTAGATACTCTGGTAGGTCATCTGAATTGAACACCTGAAAATAAAACGATTGAAAACTTTATTATACCATTATTATCATACGATACTATAGCGTGTATACTATTTCTCTACTACAGGTCCTTCGAAATAAGTGGTAGGGATCTAAGATCTGAAATTTTTTATCCTAACCACTTTAGTTATTTTGCCATTTCTTACTCTACCAGTAGATGTAGTTTTAGCTTTTTAACTATTTAAGTGAAGAATTTGTTTTCTAAATCAAGTAAATCGAAAGGTCCCGATTGCTCATCAACTTTTTCAATTCGTATGAAAACTATAATTACCTTCATAAGTTCATTCCTATCAGTAATATACTGGTGGCTGGCATTCTTCTCCATCTTATCTACATGCCACATGTCTGTAAGGTCGAGGCCGTCGTTCCGCCTGCCTGTATTGTTGGTAAGAGGTGATGTGATGTTTGGCAGAAATTCCCGCCGACCACCACCCAGTATTACCTGGAAATAAAGACAGATATTTAGAAAATACTTGCGTGATTGCTATGTGGCTTTACTAGGTTCACTATAAACTTTTTATTTTTAGTTAAACAAACACTTATTTTTCAATTATTCAGAATTTTACATAATTAACATAATATTATAAATGAAAATTGTTTTATTTTACAATAAGTATTGCAACAACATTTTATCGATACAATATGAAAAATGATAAAAAATGAATGATTACAAGTGAAGGTAGAAATATTAAATTAAATGTAATTAAAATTAAGATTTTTGAACGTTCACAAACAATTTACATTGATGATTGATATTATTGAGACATCTTTGTTCGCGATTTCTATACCCACTTGACATAAATTGAAAGCATGTACTTGTCATAAATACAATAACATTGTAGTACCTACAGTTTAAATGATGGTTGATGTCTTGTTACAAGTGCGCAGATATTAAAATATATGCAGCTGTTTTAATATTTATATAGATATTTCGCATTTAAAAAGAAATAAACTGAAACAATTGTTTCCAAAATAGTCTACTGTTCGAAGTATTTCCGACAGAATTAATGAAATCAATCAATATTATAACTATTTGGTTAATCAATATTATAAGAAGATAGACTGGTCTACAGATTCGCGACTCACGATTAATGTAGTTAATATAATTTATAATACTGATATACGTTCCAATAATACCTCAATTAAATATTTTATGCCTTCTGTAAGGCCTTCTGATACTTGGAAAAGAAATTTCAGGACAAGGGTGCATCGGTTCGCCCATTTGACATTTAAACATTTGGCCCTCATTCAAACATACACACATTTTATTCCAATTATTCTACATGCTGTTTAAATATAATATGTAAACTGGTGTTTGATTTTACGCGAGTATTATACATTTAGAAATTAAAGACTTTTTAACGGATTTTAAACGCGATTTATCTTATAATATAATTTAAATGAATCCCAAAATGTGTTGGTAAGCTCATAACTTGAGAACGGCTGAACCGATTTCGATAATTCTTTTTTTATTATATTCTTTGAAGTACGAGGATGGTTCTTATGTAGAGAAAACGTAAATATGTACCACGGGCGCAGCCGGGGCGGACCGCTAGTTCATTATATTATTTTCCCGACGTTTCGAACACTTTACAGTGAGCGTGGTCACGGGGAGACAGTCTCCCCGTGTAAATAATATAATGAATAAATCGCGTTTAAAATCTGTTAAAAAGTCTTTAATTTCTAAATATATGTAAACTGTTCAGTTTAAAACGCTTGCTATCAACGGCCTTGCTTGCATCAGGTAGTACTATCCCGATAATGTGCCGTGAAGTCGCGAACACCGTCACACCGTAAAGTATCCAATTTACATACTATTTAACTGATGTGTCATTGTTTAAAAGGTAATGAGATTCGGAACTAATTGAAGATGACGTTGAGATAAATGTAATATTCATTGCTTATTGAATGCCGCTTTTCGCACGTTCGAAATAGCGTCATCGAAGCAAATGGCGAAATATTAAATAATGTCATATTATGATATTTTTTTTAGAAATAATTTTCAAGTCGAAACCATATCTTAAATCTTAATAATCTCCATCCATTACTAATAATAATTAGGCGACCTCATTTTCAAACAAGAAATAAAAACTGTCAAAGGACGTCAACATCATCAAACCCAATATAACTAAATATTCATAGATAATAAGTAATTTCTTGCTGTATTCTGCAAAAGCGATAAAGAATAATCAAACTGGCTACTACCTATTACCTCTACCTTTATATTGTTCTCCTAAGTACTTAATACAAAGACAACTCCAAGTCAAACCAATAAAAAATACTCCCCTCCCAACGGTGACTACAACACCATCAATATCTTCTCTCACCTTAAACTGCCGTCCAGGGTTGTTCATAACCAGTTGATAGGCGATATCCCGGCAGCCCAGGGACAGGCAATCATCAGGCACATCAGCATCCGACTCCCAGTTTCTCTCAGAGCTATGTGCGTACATCCCAGCGGGAGAGGCGTGGGTCACACGCGTTGTTGTTACTAATCCTGTAAAAGACAATTTACAATTTCATGCTAGGAAGTATTTAGTTATAACTGGCCAGGCTTTATTTTTAATTCGTAAATTAATTTCGATATTCCGCTCGTGGTATTATATTATAGCAGCACACAGGAATCATGTAATTACGTTAAATAATTATGGAAATCGTTGATCAGGATTAGTGGGTTCATATAACAACAAACATCTATAATTTTTTATGATAAGTATAGATAGCTATATCTATTAGGTATATAATTATATAAGCAGGTCTATACTCTATACTATAGTATCATTTCTTGCAGATCCCTTTTCTTTGTTTAATTAATACTGAAATTAGTTTGAACTGTTTCTAGAACATTTTTAAAGATTGTTCTTTGAGTTGAGATCTTTGTTTCACAACAAATTTACGTCAATAACTCTATAGAGTTATATTCAATGGTGATTTATTTGTAAAATTTTATTGCTTTTCCTCCATTTTCGTATTTAATGTTTCATTGTTCTTTTTATTAAATCATAATTAATTATTTAAATGTATTGCATGTGTTAAGACGTCACTATTCTCTTATTATAAGAGTTTAGGAATAATTTATTATTGTAAAATCTATAATATAATATTATAAAGTTTGTTAAATAGCCCATTCATCGAGGAAGGCTATTATAGGCTATATATCATCACGCTAAGACCAACAGAAACGGAGCCATGCGGGTGAAACAACGGAGCGCAGCTAGTCAATATTTTTTTACGTAAATTAACAATAAAATTAGCGAAAATAATATTATATAGGTTTTATTGTT
This sequence comes from Colias eurytheme, assembly GCA_907164685.1. NCBI lineage: Eukaryota > Metazoa > Arthropoda > Insecta > Lepidoptera > Pieridae > Colias > Colias eurytheme. The sequence continues at coordinate 5,817 of CAJQZN010040693.1, forward strand.
TCAAAATTGATAATTTCTTACTTAAAGATAAGCCTGAACCTTGGCTTCATTTTTCATCAAATATTACAAAGTTAAGATAATGTTTTATCATTAAAAGTTTTGTAATTTGAATTCCATTTCAAGGGTATGTTTGTACAAATAAACACTCCTTTCAAATAATGATAAGGGTTTGGAATTAAGGTATATTTTAAGAATTTATATTACAAATAAATTTCAATTATTTGTAGATAGGTAATTTAAACCCTATTTTGCAGATGATTTTGTAATTTACCTAAACCTTGAAAATTTAAATGTTTTCATCTACTAGTTATCTACCATAATATAGATAAAAATATGTCTATTAATGGTAATTAAATAGTAAAGTAAGGCACATCTAGGTGCACTTAAATATAATATTTTCCTTTAATTTGAAGTAATTATAGTTGTAAGTTTTCAAATAGACACATAACTAGGAGGAAAATGCAGTCTTGTTTACACTAATTTTATAGTGTTTATTTTATGTGGTCATTTTAATATTCTTACTATAGCTACATAGGGCTACTGAGCTGCATAGGGGTATTCAGAAGAATTTCTATCTATTCCATGATTACAGGTTTAAAATTCAAATTCAGACCATTTATGAAGTTTTCAAAGTACAGTACACACTTAGATACTTGGGTTGGGATCTGGACTTTACAGTTAAGGGAAAGAAGAAGAAAAAGATAGGTTCATAGAAAATGATTTAAATTGAATAAATACTCAAAAATCTCGTCCTTCACTTCTAAGCAAAATTGTGTGCATTTAATAGACTATCATTCACCTTTGCCGATTCAAAAGCATTCTTTAAAAAAGTTTCGACTCACCAACATCCAGACCATTCGCCAATGCCCATTGGCCAATAGATGGCGCCCAATTGGCCTTATGCAGCTGAGAGTAGCATGACCCCCTTGTCACATTGCCGTCCAGACCAATCACACCATACTTAGTCTTCACACCAGTGAGGTAGGACGTGGCTGTGCACGCGGAATCGGGGACTTGAGCGTCTATGCAGTACGTCTGGGAAATGAGAAATAAATATTTTTAGTACGGTTAAATTATGCTTCATATTATGGTGTCTAAAATGCAGAAGACATTGTTGACATTGTAGTTGAAACAAAAACGTTGTTGGATCAAAAAGTACCCTCATTTCTTTTTTCATTAATTAAGACAATGTTAATAGGTAGATCTTTAAAGTAGTTTGGTAGGTATTATACGTTAGACAAGGAAAGGAATGCATCATAGCGGTGTGATGATTAGACCTATAATTACATAAATCATTAACTATTTGTAATTAAATCCGTTATCATCTCAAAATTAAACAACAGACTAAATTGCCTAACAAAAAAGAAATAAACAACGCAATACATATATATTTGCATATATTTGCTTTTATTTCACACATTTGCTCTGTGAATAAAAGTCCATCAACATGTTTGAGCAAACACATTTTTTGACATCTTGACAAGTCCAGATAAATAATGTCATGAGATGTCACTGTCACCTTGACAAGACCATTGTTTTATATTTCCTATTTAGCTTCCTTCCTTTGATTGTTCTCTTTACTATTGATAAGGTAATTCCAAACGGCTTGGTTTACGTGTTAATGTTGTGTCATGTTTTAATAAAGTATTTAAGGAAATTACTCTTGTAAAATTTTGTTTGTTTTGAATTTAGTTACTGAATGAAGTAAATTAAATGCCTGCCTTAAAAATAATTCCCTAATACTTAACTAGCTTACAAATTAAAGCCAACAAATATAATTGTAAAAAAATATAACGAATTGAGAACCTCTTCCTTTTTTGAAGTCGGTTTTTAAACTATATTTTTATATGAAACTGCTTAAAAAATCACATTAATCACCGATCATCGGAGGTTATCTATGTAATCTTTATGTGTTAAAAATATCGATACACTGATGCCAAGCCAGACCAACACTAGTTACTGAATGACTATATTATGACGTCATCAGTCGCCAAAATGGCTCCTTTCACGCAATGGTACAAAATCGGAAGACAGTACGTGCGACCTCCTGCGCGTGCGTTCCCTTGAACGTGACACCGGTCAACGCATTTTACCAACTAATGACAAGTCACGCTTGGCTTATTCTGTACTAATGTTATAACTTATAGTATTACTTCTGACAGATTTACGAGCACTAATGGTTAGTTACTGGTACTAGTAACGAATAATTGACTATACATTCAGTTGTGAAAATGCATGAAAATCTTCGTAACAAACGTTTCCGGATTCCAACTTATTTATTCATTACATGAACTTTGAATTGGAAGAGATTTAAATGAATAGAAGAAGGATTTAACATGTCACGCTATGGAAGGCCTCACAAAACATGTCTTCAATTTGTTCAGTTAGGTCAGTAAATATTATTCAATCCGGAAGCAAACACGGTCATCGACCTATCTATATATATATAGATAAACACATATCGTCAACAAATTGAATTTTAATAAGATACAGTGTGTATACTCTGAATGTTTATAATGTCAGCATCTTAAAAATAATATTGAAGTTAAACTTTGATACTCCCAATAATAAGTGAAAGCATTTTTTGAAACTTCTTTATCGGGGTTGGAAAAAAATTTAGTGTAAACTTTTTTCGTTACGCGTGACATTTTTTCGTTACGCGCCATCTTTTTCTTATCCCTACCCTACCACGCGTGATTCGACCAGTACCTTCACACACACATTTTTTTTTAAGTGAAACTTTTCTTACATCGTCTCAAACTTTTTGGTCTGTGTAGCGCATGTCGCGTGACGGTCGGCTGCCGAGTAGGTATAAAGCAGTGTTCGGAGTCATTATCGTACAAATACGATAATTTTGTGCCTAAGTTTCACTTTTACCGTGGTTTCATAAAACCACACAACATTTTTTAATATTGGTTTCTGCTTGAAAATCGATTCCGTTCATTCAATTCAAAAATTCTCCTTTATTATTGGGCCATGCTTTATTTTTTAGCTGAAAAATTAAAGTGAACATTTTAGAATTATTAATTTTCGAATTTCATATGGTTCAATGAAATATAGGCCGTAAAAATACATTTTTTTTACAAATAGAAAACAATACTTCACCTTCCGTTCGATTTTTCTTTGTGTCGTTTCCAGACAAAACAGGATAAATATGAAATTTTCCTTAAAACATAGGTAACGTATAATTTACACTCTCACGGTCGTGTTTATTCGACATGGCATAGTAACTATTAATTACAATTACTATATTATTATTTAGCTGTATTAAATTTATCAGTACACAAATTACCATAATTTATTATAATTATTTTTGCGGTGTCCTTTTTAGTATAAAACATTCAATTTTTTTAATATTTTTGCGTGATTATTACACTTTTCACACATCACACGTTACGGTTGCCAATCTTTATCATGATTTTTAATGATTTTCAGTCGATTTGAAAATGCGAATAAAACCTGTAAAGTATATTTAATACCGGTAGGTGTGTAAGGGTGTCCGAGCGTAATAATTGTACGTTGTTCTACGTTTTCCGGGTCAACTAGTACTGTTTATATTTTTTCCTATTTGAAATTGTAGCAATAAATCACCAAAAAACAAGTTACCGTTGCGTATTGTACTACATTGTTCAGGTGTAATCGTATTATAAGTCATTGACATAATATTATAATGATAGTGAAACTTTGTGAAGAAATCTGCCGAAAAGAAGTACAGTCGTCCACAAAATGAAAAGTGCGTCTGATTTATTTGTGTTTGTTTTATTAAATACTAGGCGTTTAAATATTAATAGACTTTCTACGAGATGGATATTGGGTACCTAGTAGTCGCATTTTCTAAGAGCTAATAGAATTTTCAAGGAATAAACAATCGCAGCGCAAAAATAATTTTACTTCTACTTTCTAGATTTACTTTTATGCATATTATAACCTTTATTTAACCTCAGACGTGTTCATAAAACGTCTAACCTTGATCCGATCCAATCATAAAACGGTACCATTAAATTAATTATTTAATAATATAAGCTATAGCATTTGACTGTACAATAACAGATTGGTACCGCTTCATTGAGCAAAGAGATCAGTAATTTTATTGTGAGCAATTGTGCAGTTTTTGTCAACTCTTCCCGGATATTGTAACTTGTAAGACACGACAAAACTTCAATTACTTTAAGCCCAGTTTTTTTGGCACTTTATCGCTGCTTATACAATGATCAATAAATGGGAATTAGTAGATAGTTGTATTTATTTTACTAGCTGTCCCGGCAAACGTTGTTCCGGGATGAAATTGATGTTGGCCGATTCTTAGATCTACCCAATAGGCACACCAAATCTCATGAGAATCGGTCAAGTCGTTTTGTAGGAGTATGCTAACTAACATTGTGACACGAGAATTTTATATAAACTTAGAATAGAGAATATGATAAATAATACTGTTAATTAATTATGTATTAGACGTTTAATGTAAAATATTTCATTTCAAGTCCTGTTTAATTAGTACTAATTGATTTAACACTCGTAATAGATACATACGTTATAATATGAATACTACCTAATGTAATATTCAAATAATTCATCTTCTTGCAATCAATAAATCAAGTTTTGTTATGATTTTATTTTTTATGAATTTTAAATTATGTTAAAGTAGTAGCTATTTTTATTTAGACATATTTTTAAGCATTCAATTTCGCACTTATCTCTTAGATAAATAGTTTTTAAATTGTGGTATAACAGTTATTACGGTAGGAACAACGCGGCTTCGCCCGCGTCTTCAAAGAAATCTCCGCATATTTACCATTCCCGTGGGATTTCCGGGATCAAAAGTAGCCTATGTCTTATTCTGGGTCTTCAGCTACCTACTAGATTTCATTGTAATAGGTTCAGTAGTATTTGCGTGAAAGAAAGAGTACGTACCTAACAAACATCCATCCTCACAAACTTTCGCATTTACAATATTAGTAGGATTAAATTTTTTTCTGCATGATAAGAAAATATGTTTTAAGTTATTTTTCTGTATCTGTTACTATATAAAAATGTATTACTATTACTATTTCGTATCTACATATACAGGGTGTCCCGATTTCGGTATACTAAGCGCGAAGGGACTTGTAGTTTTGCATACACTGATCACATAAAAAATACTTAAATAACAAAATTACGCGAAAATTTTTTTGCTAAATTTTTCCTTAAAATCCATGTATTCGTCTCTAGCTTCGCGCAGCCGGCTCAACCGCTTCGCTAATGTGAGTATTTTGTCTATGAAAACATAATCTTAAACGATAGCTCACATGCGGGTGGCAAAGTTGGGCGGTTTGCTTGTTGGGGGTGTACACATGGAATTTTAAGAATTCCTCTATTTTAAAAAAAATGCGTCTGGAATTTTATAATTATTTTTTACGTACTCAGCGTATGCAAAACTACAAATCCCTTTGCGCTTAGTATACCGAAAGTGGGACACCCTGTATAGATCATACAAAAAAAAATAGATCTATAGATTGAGCCCAAGCGGTTTTGGCATTTTGTCGCCCAATAAGTGCACGGTGTTTAAAAATTTTGTTTTGTTTACTTTTTCCAAAACAATACATATTTTTAGATTAAAAACCGATTGCACATAAATTCGAATGCTTAATTAAATGTCACTTGCAAAATTTTAGTGCTTTATCATTTAAGAGATCTTTTGTAACAACCGGTTAGAACTTTAGTGTTTAAAAATAGTCCAAATTTAATCTGCATTTTTATGCAACGTGTTGCAATTCTTAAATATGTATTGTAATTTGTAACATTAATATCTCGATTGCGTTAAGTCATTGTTTATCTATTATAAGAACATTATAATTAAATGAGAAAAAGGTATTTTTTATTGCATAGACTTAGTTATGTCTTAGTTAAATATGTCTATTGTAATAATATTGGTTTTATTTCAGATCAGGAACCAAATTTTTATTCTATAAATATAACGCTATGCACTGAAGTTCTATTAATAGGTATTCGTTCTGTTTTTGGTAAGCCTTTTCTATATTTCCATTAGTATCATAACATATTTAATAAAAGTACCCGTTATACATCATTACTTTAAGAAAAAAAACATGTTGTGTGGTTTTATGAAACCACGGTAAAAGTGAAACTGTTCGAACGGTTCCGAACACTGCTTTGTGTAGCGCATGTCATACACGCGACATGCGCTACACAGACCAAAAAGTTTGAGACGATGTAATAAAAGTTTCACTTTAAAAACCAAGACATGTTACATGGTCAGTAAATTTTGAGAAGTGCATTTATTTCCTCAATTGACAACGTGAAGGTACTAACAATAATTATAACACAAATAAAGACTGGGTAAAATGACGACTGTGGGACTTACCCGACATAATAGTGTTCTAAATAGTATTAAAAATATACTGTATGAATATAAAATCCATATTAAATAAGACCATATGAGAATAGATTGCCTAATATCGAATACTAGCTGCGCTCTGCGGTTTCACCCGCGTGGCTCCGATCCTGTTGGTCTTAGGCGCTGACTCCACGAGTGAGAGAATCGCGACGAGTCCGCCCTTATATCGTCGGATAATCTACACGAACGAGCGATAATTCCGCCGCGTATCGTCGCGAGTCGTAACGGAATCGCAGCGTTTCCGCGGTGACTCGTTACGGTATCGCCACGTTTCCTTGTTGAGAACTACGAGAAGACCAGAGGCAACGCTGAAATGCCGCTGCGTTTGACAGCGCGCCCGCTGCGCGATCGTCGCTAGCCCGCTGCTAGTCGCGGCGGGCTAGCGACGATGTAATGACGTTTCGCACGCTCATTGCCACTCGTCGCATCGCGGCGATAATATCGCCGTGTGAAGACGGTTCCATAGAGAGTGTATAGAAATACGTGGCACGACGATAATATCGCCGCGATTCTCTCGCTCGTGGAGTCAGCGCCTTAGCGTGATGATAATATAGCCTATAGCCTTCCTCGATGAATGGGCTATCTAATACCGAAATAATTTTTCAAATCGGACCAGTAGTTCCTGAGATTTGCGCGTTCAAACAAACAAACAAACAAACTCTTCAGCTTTATAATAATAAGTATAGATTATTTATTTCAACAATAATGAATAACAACAACTGCCTATTAATATAATTCATTTTAATTTGTCAATAAAGTTTGTTCTCTTTTTTGTCGTTTGTTTGTTTTCGATAGAAACAAAATTTAACACACATACTTACACATATACACACACATGTACGTATCTACCTACAATAACTATCTATTTTACAAAATATCACTCACCCTGGCCAATCCAGTAACCGGGAACTTCTCAAAGTCCAGAACGTTTTCCTCCCCCAAATTCCTCTCCAACTGGCCACCAAACGTTCTAGCAGCCATGATCGTCGCTACCGACATTCCATCGCCAATAAACAGAATGCCATTTTTAGCTTTATTCGTATTAATTTTCTCCTGGAGCTTTGACTTGAGAGTCTCCGCAGCAGTCTTCTTCCAATAGGAACCGTGTTTCTCGTCAGCTGGGATGTAGGATGGATTCATGACGGTGTCTAGAATCTTCTTTGATTTCGGTGTTGGTACATTTTCTGTAAAAGATGGTTAGGGTTAGATACGTGTTTTAATATAGATTATATGAAATAATGCCCATGTTTATGAAACGCAACTTATGAGAGGTACCTAACATCAATGTTATGTTTATTATTTTATGTTTTAAACTTACAGAGTAATTAACGTTAGTAACTTCTATGTGTTATATATTACTAGATTTCCGCCCGCGGCTTCGCCCGCGTTTTCAAAGGAAAACCCGCATAGTTCCCGTTCCCGTGAGATTTCCGGGATAAAACCTATCCTATGTGTTAATCCAAGTTACCCTCTATATGTGTGCTAAATTTCATTGTAATCGGTACAGTAGTTTTTACGTGAAAGAGTAACAAACATCCATGTATACATCCATACATCCATACTTACAAACTTTCGCCTTTATAATAGTATTAAGATTAAGATATAGGTTCTAGTGTTTAAAACATTAGTACAATGACAGGTATCTATACATATAATAAAATCGTAGGAAAGTCAAAACTGTACATTGAATATTTTTTTAAAAGAATACATAATCCATGATCTATAATCGATATAGAAGCCAAAAACATAGTTTTTAGAATTTTTGTCTGTTTGTCTGTTTGTCTGTTTGTCTGTTTGTCTGTATGTTTGTCCAGGCTAATCTCGAAAAGTACTGCATAGATTGACTTCAAATTTTGCATGAATATTACTAACAGGTCGGGTGAGGCTTTTTTAAACATATTATCATGCTATCACCTCCGGGGGAGGAGCTGTGAACCTTTTTTTTTCTTACGTATTCCGTGTATTACGACAGCGTACAATCTAAAGATTCATGTTTAAATGTTGGTTTCGGGTAAGCCATGCTATTATCTAGCTTTACACAATAAAAACGATGTCATTTACGTAATTTGGGCAGAGAATCAGTTTAATGAATGTATTAAGTATACAAATTTGAAACAGCGCCATCTATGAGATTTCGTAAAAATCAAATCAATTTACATGTTAACACTACTGAATACAATGTTAAAAATTAATAATTTAAATATAATTATGTTATTTATTTATTCTTCCCTTCCCTATAAGGTGCGCTTATAATTCGTGTGAATATACTACATTTTTAAAAGTGAGGGTAGATGTTTATTATTATAAGTCAAACTAGACACCATTAAAATTAATCTAATATTGATTGTGTTCATTGGTTACATTTTTAAAAATCTTCGTGTTTTAAAAATTGGATAACGAGGCGGGACTCGAACCAGCATTCTTTAGTGGTCGAATTTTTTCTATTCTTTATAAATTTATTGTTTATGAATTTATATTTATAAACAATAATACAAAAAGGTTAGTTCGTTGATAATTATTATTCCTTCATCATTTACATGTTGTAAGTAAAAATATACTTTGACTGTTAATACTTTTGTTCAGTATTTACCTGTATGATTATTGCTTGGTAATTAATTATATATTTTCATGTCGTATACCTAATTAAAAACATAAGTTTGATGTGAAACTAGCTGGATTTATTTTTACACACTTACAGTCTTATATTTTGTGTTAATGTTAAAATAGTATTAAAAGTGTAAATCATAATATTTTTTCACAATTAAAAATATTTCGTTTTTTTTGATGATGTTGGCATCGAATTAAACCGCGCTGTCGTTTCGTTCACAAAAAGTGAAGTTATGAGGACCGAATATGTAGCCGCTTCAACTTACGGAAACGAGAGCTGCGTTGTCTGTTAGTTATTGTATAGTCGAATTTAACGTTACATGGAAATTGGAATCTAATTATATGTATACTTATATACTTATATTAAATCTGTAGAGGTCAATTCTGTACATGAAATATATTTCCTAAATAACTATCACGAGGTGATTAGGGATCGACACTGACGCCAAAAATTTTTGTCCGTCTGTCTGTCTGTATAACCGTTATAGAAACAAAAACTACTCGACGGATTTAAACGAAACTTGGTACAATTATTTTTCATATTCGTGAGCAGAGGAGTAACTCTGTTCTCCATATTATATAAAAAATATCTCCCGACATCATAAATGTCTATCTTTTATGGTTGAGCTTAGGAGTTCAAAGCTTTCTGATTATATTTGTCTACTAGCTGTGCCCGCGACTTCGTCCGCGTGGAATAGTGACTATGGGACCTATGACCATGGGCTCAGGGTGGGGCAACAATAATTGTTTTTATTTTCATGCTTCCACTCCCACGTTCACTCCCAGGCCCACGCCAACGCCCACGCCCACTCCCCTTCACAATTGGTACCTACCAGATCAAAGCCAGGGTAAGCGCCCCACCCAGCCCCACCGTGGCTACGCCCATGCTGAATTACTACTTAACATACAATTATTGAGTAAATACGTACTACCATAAAATGTAATTAAAAGAATTGTTACTTATTAAAATTTCTTACTAAACTGAGCTAAAAAACTTACGTACCAACTTATTAAAGAAAATCAAGAAATGAAATGCCTAACCTATACCAAATAGTTACTACATAATATTGTAATTAAAAATTATGATTAGTATACAATATGGAAAATCAAAAAAGAAATGCCTAACTAATTCTACGTCAAATTTCTTTTAAATTATGTCATATTATTTTTTAGGAACCAGGGGGGGAGAGTAGCAAATTCTATTTCCTTCCTTTCTTAAATGGATGTTTTTAATAATGTATGGTGTAGCCACTGATCAGCTTAATCGATACTCAATTTTTATCAAATCCAGGAACAAATCCAAATTAGATGTTTCCTGTCTCACGCACGTAACTAAAGGCTGAAGAGAGAGAGAGGGAGCACGTAACTAAACCGTTTAGACGAAGAAAAGTGTATAGAAAAAGGAATAAATAATTTCATAAACTTCCCGACGATCTTTAAAAATAAATTATTATATCATTTTCATTCCCACTTTTACCCCTATGTAGGTATAATAAGTGGATGAACCGATTTTGATACAATTTATCTAAGAACCAGCGTCGGAAAATATGCTGCCTAACAAAAAAAAAGCCGCATCTAATTCGGTTTACCCGTTAGCCAGCTATGGTGCCATAGACAGACACACACACACACACAGAAATACATAGCAGTCAAACACATAACACCCATCTTTTTGCGTCGGGGGTTAAAAATATAATACGACATAATTTAAAGGACATTTTATGTGGAAAATTTACCTATTAGAAGTAACCATAATGTTAATTTGACCCCGCCCCCCCCTACTACCTCAGCTTACCCCCAAACCCTTGGGGAATTTTGATATGATCACCTGGACATGTAAAGGAATAACTGTAGCGTACATATAACAGATAAATTACGTTTTATCGTACACTGTACAGTGTACAATAGAATGCCTTAGCAAATGTTCGCCGTGATTACTTATAAATTGTCATAACTTTTTTATTTATGAACCGATTGATATGAAATAAACACTAAATGTTAAATGAAAATTATCACAATACATTAGTGAAAACCGCATCTAAATCGGATAAGCCGTTTCTGAGATTAGCGTGCACAAACATACAGACAAACAGACAAAAAAAATTTTAACTACAGTTTTGGGTTCAAGATCGATTTAATAATAACACCTGCTAATTTTTTTCTACATATTTTCATTGTACAGACATCGCTTTTCCACAATTTTATTATATGTATTGATGATGATGATGATTGATGATTATAACACTCTCAGTCCGTTTTAACTTAATTTTTATTCACTCGCATCAGTGCCACCTAAAAAATCTTTATATCGAAATTCGAGCAAAGCTAAGAAAATGAGAAATAAGAGTTCTCAAGGTTAGAGGTAAGAGGCTTACTATTGACCGAAAACAACATGTGTTATGCCGAGAACCTGAAACCGCTTCACAACGAGAATTGCCTGTGAGACCGAAACCTTCACTGAGAGGGTATAACGTCTCACAGCTGATCGCAAATGGCATATTTTATCTCGATAATCTGAAACTTTTACTCAATATGAAGACCGTTTGACAAATAATAGGGTGCACCATAATATTATTCGATCTCTTGAAGATGAACATGAGCATAAGCAATGACTAGAGTAGGGACGCGAATATTACCATTATTTGAGACAAGATTATTTGAGACAAGTACGATTAATAAGTTTGTTTAATGAAAGATTAAGAATTGAAACTATTTGGTCTCTTGAAACGGACGAATAGCGAGAGGCCCGTCTTACTGTAGACAGATTTCGACAGTCTTAATGACTTAGAGGTAAACATAGAAGATCAATCTACGAGTTCGGTGGTGTGGTCCGACAAATATAAAAGTGGGTTTGCTTATAAGGAACCTCACAATTGATTACAGATCATCTTCTGTATAGGCGATATTAACGTAGTATGTTCTTTTTGTAATGCTTTAAAGAAGAGTAAGGAGTCGGCTTTCGTTTGAAGATATACCAGAACCTTTGAAATCACTACTTTTAGAGGAACATGTGCAATCTAAACAGTTCTTAGACAATATTCGCTCTTATAGTAGTGCGTTTTAAATGATCCTTTGGTGCTCAACAATTATCAGAGGACCCTTTCATGCTTACTTTTAAGATACAAGGTCAAGTTTATCATTTGATAGGATCCCTTTTGCCTGAAGGCCAACCTAAGTTTCTTCAAATATATTTTGTATTCGACTACAACGAATAGTCGAATACAAGAAATCAATATTTCTCGAATTTAAAATATTACAATTTTTCCTACAGTAGGGCGACGAATGTATTTTCGCATAGTAACGGAGGGGAACTCACGGGGGGTCGAGTGACGCGGGCCACGTACCACAAACATGCTAAGTTTGTTGTACCGAGCGCGAAAGAAAGTCATCGTGTTTTTAGTAAAATTACTATGTAAACTATAACGTAATTTAATACTGAGGTACATATTATATAATGATGCGCTCAAACTGTTAATCTACATTTAATTTAGATTATTATTTGAATTACTAAGTACCTAATGTAGAATTTAAATCAAATTCACTCATGTTTTCCTCAGATTTTCGATGTCCTCCGATTTTAAGATTTTCTTATCAGAGTATTCAATTTTAATGTAGTTAATTTTTATAAGAGACAATTAAGAACATTCAAAAATAAAGCGTCACGTATTTTTTTTAAACGACGAATGACGAAAAACGACGTAATCGCGGACGAAGTCGCGGGCATCAGCTAGTTTTAGATAAAAATAATGTACTGTACGAGTACATACTAACCTAATAGTTCTAATTCGTTATTCTTCTTTCGTTATCTTATTTTTTATTTGAAAAGTAAATTAATATTTTAAATAATCAATATACTTTATTAGTTTTGTACTTTATGCTTTAAACGTGCAAGTTACATCGTAAATTTAATAATATTATAGCGATAATTCATAGCGATTTACTAGAAAATCGATTTATAAAGAAATCCTTTTACTTGAAACGTGTTCATAATATGCTAATGTTTTAATAATATTATGAAATAGTCATGTAAGAGTGTGCCATTTGAAATATTGCAGATTTCTCATAAAATATAGATTTTATCTAAGTAATACCTTACATAACGATGAATTTGACAGGTAGGTAGATTATAATCTTATAATTGTATCTTTTTCAAAAGTGTGCGATGTTGCAATCATAAAATCTCGCTTCTAATGTTCTTGTAATCATAAAACATAGTTCTTTTTGTTGTTTTGTTCGATTAATATTATTTTAAATTTCATTTAAAATATCACGCATGCATTTAGATGAAGATTATGAAGATTATATTTCTTTAGTAATCACATCAAAAGGTAAAGAAAATTCATCACTTATATTTACATTGTACATTATATAATATAAGATAACTGATAACTTATGGAAAACTTGTATTTGGAAAAAGTATAGTAACATAAAAATATACTATCTTGTATGTTTACAATGTATGTCTGTGTAATAAAATATCAACCAATTATCATCAGTTTTTCTACAGATCGTCACGTCGCGTTCGGTTTAAACCAAGATTTAATCACGTTTACAAGTTACTATCTATAGTATTATCTTCTAAGGTATTACTTACTAAAGAAAATTATAATTTTCGTATTTCGGTTACAATTCATTGACTAAAATATCATTGAAAGTCATCGCAATCAATCACAACGATGAGTGGTAGATAATGCATATAAATAAATTAAAATGTATAATATTAGGTTGACCTTTCTAAATTAATATGTCTGAACTATAAATATACTACTTACTCAATAAAATTTATATTTTATGGATTGATTTATATAAAATAATATGCAATTACATAACGCTCCCATTATAAAATTACTTTTCATCGCAATATATAAAAAATAAAGAATAGAATATGGGGCAAAATTTATTTTAATATTTTTTAACCTCATACCTACCTACTTCTTCAAATTTTTATCATCGATATCTATGTAATAACTGTAATAAGACACGTGTTACATTAACATTATGATTATAAAGTATAAGTGATTTTTCCATACAATAAAGTAACAGGTATTATCCAGTTATACAAGGAACAGGTTTAAAAGCACGTGATTTCTTGCAATTGCTCATGTAATGTCACTGTCCAAATGAAATAAGGCCCACTCTTTAATTTTATTTGATATACCTACTCTATAATATTTATTATTTACTAGTGGTCCGCCCCGGCTTCGCCCGTGGTACATATTTACGTTTTCTCTACATAAAAACCATCCTCGTACTTCAAGGAATATAATAAAAAAAGAATTATCGAAATCGGTTCAGCCGTTCTCGAGTTATGCGCTTACCAACACATTTTGCGATTCATTTTTATATATAAGATGTAGTAAAGTTCAGAGAATTTGTTAATAATTAATTAATTAAACATGCTTGTAAGCAGGTTCTATATTTTAATGATAAAATCTTTTTGCACTTTCATAAAAAATAGGATATCAAAATCGGATCTGTCGAAAATTCTAAGATAACCAACCAGGTACCCAATGCTTTTTAGATAGTTATTACTAACTGTTTTATTGTATTATATTATTTTACCACCGAGTAATTGAGAAAGCTAAAGGATTCGCATTAGAAATTTAAATTTAACACTATAATATATCTTCAGACTTCATTAAAAGTCTACAAAAATGTGGATAAAACTGAAAAGTTTCAATGAACTTCTATAAATTCAAGTGTTATCCAGTTTCATCCACACTTCATTCCAGACATCCTAATTATAGACGTATTATCTACGAGAATAAACAATCCTAGATTTTATAATTTGATCTTATAATTTTGTAGCTAAATTTTAGAGGTACCATAATGTGTGAATGTTCTGTATTGATTGTGTTGTTTATTTTTAATACGCTTGCTAATTGCTTGGATATTTATTCATTCAAATGTCAACTGCATTTTGTATTTATATAAAGGGATTTTGTATTTATATAAAATTTATATATACTAATATAATTAATTTAAATTAATATATAATAATTAATAACGAAAAGGAACAAAAAGTGGGATGTCTTCATATTTCTGCGTAATCTGTGCTTATTTTAGCAACGGTAAAAGAAGAAGCTTCTCAATTCCTACTTCCTAACGCTTTATGATGTATTTAAGAAAATATATATTGTTTGTTAGGATATTTTTCCAATCTTTTTTTTATTTTTGATTGGAGAGTAGGTTCCTAGTATAGTAATTAATAGTAATGGTGTTTTAATGACACAACGATACGTTAACTAATTAACAAATCGAAATCAATCGAAAGTTGCTATAATTTATATTCTTACCTCGGTTTCGTTAATTGAAATAAATAATAGCTTTTTACACACGTCATTATTACTTTTTCAATTACATTTTGATCAAGCAATTATTTATTAAGTAACAAAAAAATAGAAAAACAGATAAATAATCATATTTTTTATGATAATTAATCGTTATTGACTGATCGCTTAAGACATTTCCATAAATTAAAATATTATGAATAAATTAGAAGTTGTGAAATGCTTCCTCAAACGCGGAGTAGTTATAAAATTGAAATTCAGAATGTTAAAGTAAGTTAAATTATAAATTATGTTTTTTGGCTTCTGAAGAATATTAATTTGACATGAACGTAAATAATTTAATATTTGGGTCAATTTCCATTAAGTAGGTAATTGTTTTTGAACTATCGTTTCAACCTACATTTATTATAACTAGGTAAATGAAATACCTACATACGATATTTTATTTCATAAATGTCAATTATTGGTAGGTAACATATTAATTCATGCAAAATGCTGACAAATTTCCGTCTCTAAAAATTAAAAAATATCCGTTGACACATTTAACGCAAAATTATTCAATTAGTAGGTAAACATCCACAACCACATAAGTGAAATAATTTTTCGTCACTAAAAGTATTTTGAAAAATAAATCCGTTGATATTTTCAAATGCAAAAAACGAACTGTCTCAAATTAATAAAATCACACAAAGCACTAAAAACTAATGTATTATTAGAGTAAACACTAAAACAATTACAGTATTAATAATTTATTATTATATTGTTATTAAAACGAACCTGAATTAACAGCGTAAATTAAAAACAAAACTTGCAACACAAAAATTCGCGCCATCGCGTACCGTGCGCGCGCCAACGGCTGTGCTTACCAACTGCTTCATCAGATACCGCGGGTTAGTTTTTACAAAGTTTTGAATGCAATTAAACTGATAGGTTCATCTTGACAATTGTAATGAAGTTTTTTTGAATTCATTTTAAAATAAAAGTATTGGTAAATAAATCTGAAGAGTTTATTTGAACGCGCTAATCTCAGGATTTACTGGTCCGATTTGAAAAATTATTTCGGTGTAAGATAGCCCATTTATCGAGGAAGGCTATATAATATCATCACGCTAAGACCAACAGGAGCGAAGCCCTTTAGTTTCTGTGATCTGTGAGCGAAGCACTGCGGGTATGTTTATCCTTTCATAATATTTTAACTTCGTCGTCCATTAATGTACATAATAATTCAATAAAGAATATTTTATATTTTATTTATTCACTAGATTTCCGCCCGCGGCTTCGCCCGCGTTTGCAAAGGAAAACCCGCATAGTTCTCGTTCCCGTGGGATTATCGGGATAAAAACTATCCTATGTGTTAATCCAAGTTACCCTCTATATGTGTGCTAAATTTCATTGTAATCGGTTCAGTAGTTTTTACGTGAAAGAGTAACAAACATCCATACATCCATACATATTAGATATTAGATTTAACTGTGAAGTTTAACGCTCGCACGGTAAATTATTGAAAGTAGACAGATAAGAACAGCACGTGCTGAGAGATCGGTTCCTTATCTCAAATGTTGTAATTAAATACAATACGTATATAGAGCGATTATAACATGATGGTTTATCTTTTTAATATTTATTAATAGATCATCTACTTATTAAGTTAAAAGTACGAAATTATTATAAATAGGATTATGATGGTAATAGTTTTATAAATAAACGCAAGGCCCAATATGCTAATATAATTTTTAATCAACAACATCGTGAAACAATAAAAGTATGTTATAAAATACTAGCAAACCGGGCGAACTCCGTTTCGCCACCAAAGAGACCTTTCCAACGATTGCAAAACCGTGGAAATCGGTTCGTGCGTTCTGGAGTTATATCGTCAGGAAGGAAAACCCAAATTATGTTTATATAGTAGATAAGCCTTGTTTTGTGTATATTAGAAGTAAAAATAATTTGAAAATAGGAGTCTATTTACTTAACATGAATTTTGTGGTTTTAAGCAAGTGTATTATGATGGTACATTCACACTTTACAAGGCATTAAGAAATTTGCAATACAGGCGATTATAAATGGGTCTTCCACAAAGAACAGTAAGCAGTGTGGATAATAAATTCTGTGTGTCCAAAAATCAAAAGTTTTTTGTACAGATGTCGATGAACTTTGAAACGAACACCCGAAGCATGTAATTACATTTGCAATGCAGTTTAACAACTTAAAAAGTGTATTATTCCTTTGAATTCCCGAAAACATTTATTGTTTATTTTATGTGAAACTAATTGGCATTACATATAAGTAAATATTTAATGTTATAGAGCTATTTATCTTTGATTAAATAATAAGTCAAATAATGTAACAATAACGTAATTTTCCAAATTTTAAGATCAAGGTTTATAAACATCGTTTGGCACATATCAAATAATTGATTGATCAAACATTTTATAATGTATTCTTGCACATTTTTATCCAGATAATAAGAATAAATAGAATGCTGTGTAGTGGCATTCCACACATAGTTATAATGATTATTTGCTCGGCGCAATCTGCACGCGAGAAGCACGTGGTCTGATGTAATATTATAATCCATATGGATTACAAATTAAAGACAACGGATTTTAACTAACTAATGTTATAAAAGTAACTCTGTCTGTCTGTCTCTTCTTCACGTCTCAAACACTGAACTTAGTTGGATGAAATTAGGTAGGAGATAGCTTGACCCGAGGAAGAACATAGGTTTTATGATTTATCCTAGAAATCCCACGGGATCGGAACATATGCGGCTTTTTCTTAGACTACGCGGGCGAAGCCGAGTTGAAAAACTAGTTTATTGTATATTCAAATTAAAATATAATCTATTTATATATTAATGCATGAAAATATGTAATCCAGGGTAATTAAATTATTTAAATTTATGAAGCTCTTTCTTTTTAGCGTCGCTTACTTTGTTATTAAAATGATTAGTACCATTAATTTTTAATTGTTGATTTGTAATGATGTTATTTAGTTGATATTAGAGTGGTAATAATATTGTTTTGTCTGTTATATTTAGATAATATTATCTGTACTTATTATTTTCATTTCTTTTTTAATCGCTTAAATTACATTATTTATTTTAAATATTATGTAAAAAATAAATATGTAGAATAGGCACTGTTTACTGATGTAGAGTTTAGTGAAAAATAATATGGAGTCTAATTAATTATTTAAAGATATTAAAAAACAGGTATTTGTCGGAAAATAAATTTCATTTCCTATTAGCCTATGCACTTCCTGTGTGTATAGGTTTATTCTGATCAATTACCTACTACCTGATTTATCCAAAACCATGAAATCAAATCAAAATCATACCCAGTCCCAATATTCAAATTAAGTACCCCTTAACAAAAGATATGCTACTAATTTATTAGTGAGGTCTCACAATGTAAACACGGAACTTATCTATTTTTAAACTCCCTAATCCTCCATTTTGAAATAAACGTCCGATTTTTAGAAATAAATGCACTATTGCATTTATTTTCCCAAAAATGTCTCAAGGGTGTGTGTATAAAATGCACTCACCGTACAACCCTTGCACAGGAATAATTGAATAAATAAAGAAAAGCCACAACAATGACATGTTGTATGGGGGCGTGGTCCACGACTGTGCGTTATCTTACGCAGCTTCGTTTTATATTTAAGATTATTATAAACAGGATGATAATTGTTTTAATTTGTCTACTGCATTCAAACACAAACATTTATTTAACCAATATTAGCTTTCCGCCAGCGGCTTCGCGTGCTTAAAAAAAATAAAAAATATACCGGCCAAATTGCCAAATAACCTCCTCCTTTTTTTGAAGTCGGTTAAAAATTATACAACTAAAACCATCAAAATCTGATCTTAGCATACAGGGACAGATTGCGGAAAGCGAGCTTTCTTTTATACTAGGTACATATATAAAAATGTAGTCAAGTCTTCTTGAAGCATTATTGAATCGTCGTTACATAGTTTACCATTTACCACCAGTTCGGAAAGTATTTCTACCGAGAGGAGGCGGCAAGAAATCTATAATTTCAAAATATATCCGTCTTGCTCGGATCAAAAACAAGAAAATACCGTAGTATTATTCACATAGAAGGTAACACTTTACCTGAGCCCACATTATTAGTTGAAATTGCAATTAAAATATCAACTAATTACGATATTAATAGATTACCAAAGACCACAAGGGTCAATAAAATATAAAGGAGCACCCTGTATAAATGTACCACGCCCAAACACCGTGGGACAATGCTCTGGATAAGCACTGACGCAAATTCTTATCTATAATATGGGTTTATCGAATTTATGAAAAATAATTACAGTTTAAACCTTTCTTAAATACCGTCTGAGTATCATTACTTGAGAAAATATTAATCTCTATCGTAAATAAAAATAGTTTGGAAAATCCAAAAGTGCACGCCTCATAATTTTTTTTTAATAATTATTTATTAATTATTATTTTTGTTTATTTAATAACAATTAAACCACATCGAATCAGACCCTGAAAAATGAAAGGGTTCTATTCCTGAGCATACTCAAGCGTAAGAGAAAAAAAAGACTCGATTAGTAAAGTATTTCGACGCTATCGTGTTAACAAGAAAATCCTCCGCACATACAGACAACGGACGTCCAAGACAGAACTTTTTTAAACTGTTTTTTAACTAGTTTAAATAACAAAAATGACATCAAAAATATCATGAATGTTAAAAATAGTGTTTTTTCTTAATATGTGTGTGTATGTATTATCTTACAAGTGCAATGTATGATACATACTTAAAGACATTTTAAGTTTGAAAAATCAGATGTTTTGCGCGAAGTGACAGTAGTACCCACCTCAACGCTTCGCTTATGAGGCGTGCAATAAACTACTTATTACCGCAATAGTATCGTAGAACTATAATAAAAAACAAGGAAGTCGATATCTCTTCCTAAAGTAGGTATGCTAGGTACTTCAGTGATAATTAATAAGATATTTAATGCAACCGGTATCGGTGTTGCAGATTTATCAGCGCTTTTAATTGTAAATAATGACATATTCTGTGATAAGGGTCAGGAGAATCTCCTTTATATTTCCGAAGAGGCAATTCAGGCAAAAATCAAATAAAGGTTAGTATTTGGTTATATATGTACAATGTACATCTTGCACTTACTATCATGTAACTTTTTACTTTTATTCAATTAATAGGCATAATATTAGTATGGCAAAAAATGTTTTAGATTGAGAATACTTGTGCAATGTGTTCTGTTTTTTCATGGAAAAAGATGTTAATTTTTTAATATTCTATTCCTTGCATTAATGTTTAAAAATTAAATATTTAAGTGAGAATTTTTTCTGTTTTAATAAAGCGTTTTTTTTAATATTTATTTGCATAAAATTGTATGAAATGTCTCGTTCTTATCAACCACGGTTTCATCATCTTAAGGTTTGTTTGAAGTTGAAGTTATTTTTTGTTTCCGCTTATTTTCGATACGTCGTTATCATTTCTTAGTTATAAAGTTAGCAATTTACTTCTCATTTTGCCTTATCTTCGATCTATCTTATAAACAATATATTTCTGTGGCATCTGGGAGACACCTGTTAACTCCATTTTTGGCAAAATTTTGTTAGATACATGTTTGATAAGTACAGAAAGCGCAGATTTTTTTGATCCAGGCGTGATATCTCTACGTCCACGGGAAGTAAATGAAAAAAAAATGTACACTCCTGTTAAATCCAAGATTTTTTGCTACAATCAAGATATATTATAATTATCATTAATATAGCATAGTAACTTTTGATGCCAAACCTGATAACTAATATAACAAGTACATAAATGTTAATTCCAAGCTTTTTGCCTATGGACTAAAACTTGTTAAGTCCCAGTTACCGCGTATGTACCAAAAACATGAGATACCTACATGTTAATTATTGCAACTTATCAGATTTGGATTTATATTTCCAATTTGGAATATATATCGGTGACTACTAAATAATTAAAATACAGTGTTATTTTAATGTAAATATCTATTTATTTTCAAAATAACCACCATTTTGCCGATGGGGGATAAATGATGTGGCTCCGGGGCGACTAGGAGAGTAAACTCTATCGTTATGGCGGTTATGAGACTGTTCAATCGGAAAAATTTCTTCATCTGTGCCAAAAATATTTTTCCATGCTTCACCAGCGGAGCGCGCTTTCAGTAAGCGACATATTATTTCAAGGAGTATTTTTTTATCTTTATCACCCAACCGCTGCGCTTTTCGCAGCTTGTATGCTGTTAACTTGAGCTCATTTTTAACAACTCGTTGCAACGTGGAATGACTTACACCTAAATCTCGAGCCATTTTTCTTACCTTGGCTTGTGGATTGCGGGTCAATCTTTGTTTGACGATATGTCGAAGCCTAGGCGTCCTCAGAGTTCTTTTTCTGCCTATTCCCGGACGATCACCGAGATGGCCAAGCACATCGCATTAAAGTCGCAGTATCTCGCACTGCCGCTTACCATATAAGGATATTATTGCAAAAAATTACTAATTTTTAATTTATTCTCTTCACAAATAACTTTAAGTTGGCGCCAAATCATGTGAAAATAATAATTAAAAAACAAAAGCAACGCAGCATGTCCCATTTTTTAAATTTATTATTTTCAAATTTGTCAACGTAATTTAGAACCACCCTGTATATTACCTGTTATGTATTGTATTGCATTGGCTCAAAAATCTACCGAAATCCACCACAAGTTTCTCGTGCCAGGTCACACTCATTTTATTAGAGTGTGACGGTGATCATGCGTTGATAGAAAGATTTGTTAAAGAGTACAACCCGAATATTGCAGTTGAATGTTATAAAAATGACAAGCAAAAATTTCTCGGTGTTTATGACACAAACCGAATTTTACGGTTTTTCGAAACTACTAAGAATTTTGTCAAAAAAAATATTGACATTTCAAAACAATCTTTTGCTTGGAAAAGTATTTTCTGGCTAAAATTTGAAAAAAAATCACCGGAAGTAAGTTTTAAGTATTCAGTGGAGAAATCAGAGCCTTTAAGGACATTTTCAATGAAAAGAAGAGGAAGGCAAAGTATATTTTGTTTAGAAACATTACTCCCTGAACAGGCATATGTCGGAGGATTGGCGATTGATCCATTAAATCTTTAACCAAAAAGTTTAAAGATTTAATGGATCTTATGCAATTCATTGATCCAGTATATCGCGATTTCTATTCTAATTTAAACCAATCAGCTTCTGTTTTGGAAAACTACTCAGATAGCGAAGAAGATTATGATTAGTATCCAAATGAGTGATTCTTTTGTTTTGGTATTTATTTGATATGTGCCTTTATTTAAATTTTTCGTTGCATGTACACTCCTGTTAAGTCCATACTTTTATTAAAATTAGCCATAAGAGTGATTCCATTGTGAAATTAACTTATAAATAAAGAAATATAACAAAAATAACGTAAAATTGTTTTAATTAAATGAATAGCAATGAAATAATCATTATTTTTATTTTGCTCATTTTGAGATAAGTCCATTCCACTGCAATATTTTTTTTTTGGTTATAATCTGATAAGTCACATTATTCGCTAAACTACTGCGTCAATTTTGTAAACTGTACAAGCAAAAAAAGGGTTAATATATGATATTTCATTATAATATGACATAATTCATCTCATTCATCATTTATATCTTATATCCGATTTTTAGCAGCCAAAAATATGTTAAATTGCTTCTCCTGAAAATTTAACTTTTTGGAGTTAACAGGTGTCTCCCAGATACCACAGATTTACATATATAAAATGAATCCCTATTTCCCTTGGTCACGGCATCACGCGTGAACGGGTGGACCGATTTCTGTAATGATTATTTTTTTATAATATTCCTTGAAGTACGAGGATGGTTCTTATGGAAAGAAAACGTAAACATATACCACGGGTGAGGCCGGGGCAGACCGCTAGTAAACAATAAAATTATTTTATTGATTCCTCATAAATAATCCATTTCGTATTTCATATATTCCGAACCTTGGCCATGAGCTAAAAAGAGAAAATATTCCAACTCTAATTGGAAGCTATTTTATTTCTTGGCAGTGCTATTGTGTGGGCGCCATTCATGCTAAGAAGGATGAGTGTAATTTACGATACTTCAGTATTGTGATTGTATTGCATACTGCAAGGAAATACGTGATACGATACCAAAATAAGACGTGATGACGTAGCGTTATATTATGTCGTGTTCTTAATGCGAGTAACTGAGGACAAGGGGACCATGTCTTAAAGGAGTGCTAATTCTTGTGTGGGTAGTGATGGCGCTAGACGACCTTGTGTTTCTTGTTCCACATCGGAAGTAATACTGCTTTAAGACATCATGGTTACCCTCAAGGATCAATAGAAGATTAGGGGACGCTACAAACTAACCGTTTAAGAGATAGGTATCATTAGTTATCCTTCATAAAATACGCTATGGGAAGGGTGCATCATTAAGCCATGACCCTGAAGTTACAATCGCTCAGGAAGCTAGTAGGTACTTAACTTAGGTTAACAGCAAGACATTGAAAATTTGCCATTATTCCATAAGTAAAAGCGATATGAGTGTTTATCTTTCTTATGTATCGGAAAGTCCTTCTCCTGTCACGGTTATGTGAGGCAATTATTTAAAATTGAAGGTAAGGCATGTTTGGATGTGATAAATTTTACAGGGTAAACGTGTCCCAATTTTTGCTTAACTGATAATAAGAATATATTTCATGTATAAGGGGGCTACTCACCTACCTGCCGCAGGGGCTATATCGGTTGCACGGCGGAGGAACTTCGGGTGTTCTCTAAATTGCCTCTGCTTACCTATACACATCACAATTAAGGAGCCAATTAAGGTGCAATTCCAATATTACCCCTGCTGTAGATGTGTGAGGTGCCCGCATTTACTATAATAGTGCATTCATGGGCAGACTGCGGCTGGTGATCCACAACACATTAAAGTTTTCTAAAGGGCCTCTGCGTATTGGACCTGTGTTCCTACTAAAGGCTTCCAAAGGATCGGGTATCTTCCTTCACATATTATACTACATATTATATTATCTGAATAAATATAGGTTATTGGTGTAGGTAATAATAGGTTTATAATTAATTTTAAATTAAACATCACCGCAAACCTTAACTATTTGAGTGGAAATTAATTATTCTTGAACGTTGTATCTAAATTAAGTCCTAAATGTAAACAATCAAGGACAGCAATATATCTTAAGTTTTACGACGATAGTATAAAACCTTGCTATTATTACTATGAATATAAACCACAGAACAATAATATTATGCTCGCAAATAAAATAACTTACTTAGTAAACCTGCAACATTGATATTACAGTCTATATTAAAAAAAACTATTTAATATTTATTCTAAATATGTATATGGATATTGAAAAAAATCCCTGATCTAGTTCACTTAGAAGCAATTACACACTTAATAGTTATTCATTTCGTGCGACCTTATATGGCATATGACTTTGACCTGGTCAAAGTATTTAATAAAAACTCTTTACAAAAAAGGTCAAACACTTCTTCATACCTTCTAAAATGTACTAAATAAGTTGTTGTATACAATTTTCTCAAACAATGTCTTTGATATACTGAATGTGTGTGTGAAGTCCCGTGTCCCCGTAGTGGGGTAAGGGGCAGATGCATTATTCATACATCTGTTTCACTGATCGATTTTCTTTAGGGACAAGTAGGTGATCAGCCTTCTGTGTCCTGCCAGACCGAGACATTTTTTTTTTCTTCGTCTTCACCGGGAATCGAACCCAGGACCCCTCGGTTCTACGCTCACGCGTCAACCACTGTACCAAGGAGGCGGTCGATATACTGAATGGCATGATGGTAAATAAGAAGGCAATTTTTCGCTATCATGTAGGTACTTAAGTCATATTTTATTATGTTGTCTCAGAAATAGGTGTCTATCAAAAGAAAACAGTTATTAATAGGTAAGCTTTATCTATACTAATATTATAAAGAGGAAAGGTTAGTATGTATGTATGTATGGTTTTCACGCATAAACTACTGAACCGATTATAATGAAATTTAGCACACATGTAGAGGGTAACTTGGATTAACACATAGGATAGGTTTTATCCCGGAAATCCGACGGGAATGGGAACTATGCGGGTTTTCCTTTGAAAACGCGGGCGAAGCCGCAGGCGGAAATCTAGTAGTTTATACATATATAGAATCTGTTATATATAGGGAACATGATTGTGGTGAAAAAAAGGAAACGGTATTTAAATGAAAACATATAAAAATTCGCAAAGCAATTTAGATCTATCGATACTACCGTTGCTCTTTGACCAAACTAGGCCACTCACGTATCTACCCGCATCTCCAATCCAAGTTCTATTGAACCTAAGATGTTTATAATGTTACATCATTGTATTCTAATGTAACAGCTTTTATAATAATTGTAGCTAAAAATATTTACTATGATATTATATCCAGAGTTTTAACTATCGATAGCAATGTAAAAAGGTATGTGATTTTGTTTTTTAAGTAGATAAATAATATTAAAATGCATGAAAATATAATATAAGGGAACGGTTCTTAAATCTTATGTCATAACGTGAAGAGAATGAAAAGTTTTAAGCAAAGGCAGTTATTTTTATTTGGCAGTCACCACGTTTCACGCCGCCGTGTTTTGATAATTTTCATTCACATGAGTAATTTTCATCTAAAATTTATCTATTAAATTTAGTGTGTGTATTGTAAAGTGTAAAATAATGTATTCTTTGTGATATATGTTTATGATTCATGGCGCGATTCGTGGCTTAACAATGATATTGAAATTGTAGTATTATGTTTATTTTATTTGCTGAGGTTTTGAGTTATCTCCTTATTGTTATAGGAATAAACGGGTTTATTAATACGGAGCCAATCTTAATCTATGTACAGTTTATTAAAGAGTTGAGATAAATTATGTAACTATTCGTTAGTTATATAAAATATATTATACAATATATATCAATGTTTTTATATGCGATATAATATGTGTGATATATTTTTGTGATAATTGCCTTTCAAGAATACAAGTACCCTTATAAAAATTACCTAATAAAAGGTAGCGAAAAAGCTTAGTTGTGTAAGTTCAAACTGGTTTTCTAAAATAAAAGTGTAAGAAATGTATTCACTTTTTGAGGGAACGAGTGCCACATGCATTATGAAAACTGTGCAAATCTACAACATAGGTATATTATTAATTATTGTAATAAATAACAAATTATTTGCATAAATTATCGTATTTCGGATTTCCTTCTTTCAACATAGATAGTGATAAAAATAATGATGTAAAACTTACAGACAATTTACCATACTAAAGGATATGTCTAATTGTTATCTTAAAAAAACAGAAATAACACTAATTGTCATAAAGTTATATTTACTATTAAAATACTATCATGTTAATAAACATGATTGTAAAAACACGACGAAAGTAAATCATACGTTGATAGTGTGATGTTTTATTTCTTACTTAGCTTACTGCCCGCGACTTCGCCCGCTTTGTCTAAAACCTAATAAATTATACACTAAAATATTCCTCTTGAATCACTTTATCTATTAAAAAAAAACGCATCAAAATCCGTTTTGTAGTTTTAAAAATTACATTACGGAACCGACATAGGTACAGAGAAAGCGACTTTGTTTTATACTATGTAGTGATGATAATTGATAATTTGGAAGGTGTGATAAGGGGATGGCTTTTATTATCAAGAACTGTTTATTCTACTTTGTTTGGCTTTCTAACGTCTTCGTTGGGTTCAAAATTATAATGGATAGCAATGCAGTTTTAGCAATGCTAAATAAAATAATAATTACTCTATACCATAAAATAGTATTATATTATCTGTGATATAGATATATAACTATAGAGCTTCTATAGAGCTAATATAAATTTGTATCAGAAAAAAATACTTTACAATTCTGCCGTCCTACTAGAAAGCCGTTAAGCCTACGAAGTGAGTTTCGAGTAAATGGCAAAAAACACGGAAATCGTTATTTCTTAAAAATTATGACACTTAGAATAATTATTATTGTGAGATACATCGATCGAAATTTAATTATATTATATATAAATAATAGTTTTTACCCAGAAACTGTTATAATTTATTTTTAAATTCAATTTTTCTCGTTTAGTTCAGCATATAATCTGAAAATTTTAACTATTTACTGGACAAGACGGCCGTTAACATACCATAGCGACTTTTTAGCTAAGTAATTTAGTATTTTTATTTTCATTTTGGGATTTTTTTTTATTTAGTAATGAAATGCTTACCTAAAACGTCGTTAAGCTACTATAACTACTTTTAAGCTATGACTTTCGCTTTAATTTAAATTTCAAAATCTTTATAATCAACGGTTAAGGGCTTTTAGATGCTTTTGTACTATGATTCTATATAGTTGTACTAAATTTTAATCTTACTAATGTTAAAAATTTGCTGCTGTCTTAGGCTTTGCTCTCGGGAATTACATCCTCTAGGTCAACCAATGGAAAGGAAAAGGATCAAAAGCTTTTAGGTTTAAGTATTAAGGATTTAAACACTATCTAAATTAATGGTTCTTGCGTCTGATGTGAGTAACAAGTATTGTAACTCTTTTACTAAATGACTCTTTTAAGTTGTTGATAAAATTAACCTTTATTTCTCGTCATGTTCACGTTTATTTCATTACAGAGGCTCATTAAGGGGTTAAGATTATAGATAAATCTTCTCGCTTTTCTTTTTGGAACCGTATTTTCATTTAGAATTGCAATTATGACGTTATTTTATAAATACTCTTCTGCGAAGCCATCATACGAGTCACGGATATGTGAGTACATATAGAACCACAAACAATGTAAACATAAATCGTTTCCTGAAAAAAAAATTAAGACTTGTGCACGAGGTTTTTGAAAAAACACCCTGGTTTCAATAGGGCTTCAAGCTCGACTTACATGTGGGATGCTCTTAATAAATAATGTAGAACCGCTTATCAAATGATTAGAAGACTCTTTCATCAACATTTAGAAAATATAATATACTAGAATATGTGGAAAATAGCAGGAGGTAGAAAACTTTTTATTTGCTACCATGTAAAAAAATACAAATCTTAATAATCTAATATAAAGAAAAGAAAAAATAGCAAAAGTTTGAAAAATCAGATGTTTTGCGCGAAGTGACAGTAGTACCCACCTCAACGCTTCGCTTATGAGGCGTGCAATAGTGGCAAAATGGTCTCCCGTCAGCGGGTCAAAGGTAGTGTACTCATAACAATTTTTGTATCACCATCTCTAGTACATTGCTTGGCAGTCGATTACTAATTCCACCCAAGGGGTAAATTACATTATTAATAAATAGTTTTAAAAATTAAATAGTATAGACTGCCTATGTCCTCTTTCTCGGTTACAGAGACAAATCAGAGTCTAAACAGAGAAATACGATTGAAAGTTCGCAATGTCGTAACCATTATCTACCAAATTTTCGTAACTTTGACTTGCTATATTTTCCGTAATTTAGCTGCTAGATTGTTTAAAACTTAGTAAACTTGATCAGAAATAATACGTCTTGTAAAAGAAAATCAAAAGCAATCGGTACTCTGCTTGGGGGCGACATTATTTCATCATCACTCTCATCCCCAAAACTGATGCATCACCAGAATCGGATAACTGCCTTTTAGCTAAAAAATGAGGGTTAGCTGCTTTGTAGCTAAGCAAAAAAGTGTTATTAGAATTTGTCCTAAATAAAATTACTTAACTAAAAAAGCGTTAAGGGCGAGTAACTGCAAATAAGGTAAGGATTTCCATTGGAATAGTTATATGAAAGCTTATCATAAAGCAGTTATAGTCCTTTTGCGTCTCTATAGTCAAGTATAATCTGATAACGTACTTTTAGTCAAGTAAAAAGCTAAAAAATAATTATTAAATCTGGCGGTTAAGGTACTTTAAAGGAAATTTAGCGAAGTAGTGTTGGTTAGACGCTTTCAAGTTATGGAATCGCTGAAAATTGTGTTATTTAACGGCTTACAATATTTTTATATCTCTATAACTATTAATGCTAGAGAAATGATTCTTAGACAGAAAGATAGAGAATTTTGAACTCTGTCACCCTACATTTAAAACTGAAAATTGACCATTTGTTGGTTAACGGCTTTTTAGTTAAAGGACGGCAGAATTGTGCAATTGCATCCGCTTTCTAATCTTAAATAACAGTTTACTAACAAATAAGTGTTACCAGCCGCTAATTGACAATAATATATGTCAGAGGTCAACATATATTTTTACCCCACACCGTTGTTTGGGCACTTTATCAATACATAATTAGATAACTAAATAAGTTCAGTTATCAGCCCCCACATCACAGGCGCATGACGCGTGACAGGCGTGTGAGAACGCTGGCATGTGATTGGTCGAGGCGGATTGGCGCGTGCGCATGACGTCATGTGTTTATGATTTGTCTTGCAGTGTTTGCTTTTTAGAGTTCCGTACCCAAAGGGTAAAATCGGGACCTGAACGCTGGCTTGTGATTGGTCGAGGTGGATCGGCGCATGCGCGTGACGTCATTTGTTTATGATTTGTTATGCAGTTTTAAGGGTTCCGTAACCAAATGGTAAATGGGATCTTTTCAATGAGAGTTCAGTGGCCGACTGCCTGTCTGTCCACCCGTCTGGCACCAGACTGTATCTTATGAACTGTGATAGATAGACAATTAAGATTTCAAAGACGATGTATGTTGACACCGTTTTAGATTGGATTGGTGACCTTTTTTGCAGTTGCTCTTTAGCTTATTTGTACGGAACCCTTACTGTAATGAGTCCGACTCGTACTTGACCGATTTTATTTTTAATTAACACTCGTTAGTTGTTTAATAAAATAAAATAAGCCTTTATTACTTTTATTTTATTTTAGTTGTTTAATAGACATGTGAGTATTTTTAGGTTGGACAATTAAAATATATTGTTAGTATGTTTTATAGTATTAATATCTACGCATGTGAATTTATTTTGAAAAATCTTTTCATAATTTTACACGGGTTTTATACAATTATGAATCAAAGTATTTTTTAAGAATTTTAATTTTATACGAGCTTTACTCAATATATTATGTATTTATTTATTTCATAACAAGAAGATAATTAACATTAATTAATAATTATTACTTGAACACGTGCAGACTCACCCATCCACGCACTCTGTAAAGCTTTTTTTGAAAGCTCTACAGCACACAGGGTTATTAGAACTCAGTTTTGTTTAAATCAGCTTTGTTTTCTGTTTCTGTTTTGTTTAAATTTACTTAACTTTTCATAGCTTAGCATATATAACTGCTATGTATGTACGCTATCTATAGTAATTCAATCTTGTTTATACTTTGTCTAAAAAAGGAATAATAAAACACAAATCACGTACCAATTTTATTAAAATCTTTCCATACGAAGCTTGTATAATCATCTAGACAATTACATTGATCTAACGCATAACATACATGTATAACTTCGTAATAATATTACATATTTATACACTTTATTATTTGAAACGTTCAATCCATATTTTACCACCAAATCAACATTTATTTGAGCTATATGAGAGATGATAGCAAGTTTGTACTTTTAAATAACTTTTAAATCTTTAATTCTTATAAGTTAAATAAAATAAAATATGTTGTTTTCTGATAAAAATACATTTTAACGAAATAGGCCATTAGAATTTGGATTAGTAACAAATATGATCAAAACTAAATAACGTAAATATAATTAACTTACACATACACTGCATACACATACTTGATTATTTAAAACAGTTTGTATTCTTTGATTATTTATTATTCATTTAAATAACTAATGATTTTAGATCTTTTAGAATTTTTTTTATGAATCCATCAAGGCTTAGGTTTAATTGCTTATAATATGTATATTAAAATCAATTCATTAATATCATGAATGCAATTTAAAAAATAAGTAAACATTAAATAACAATTTTTTAATGAAAAACTCTAAAAGATCTAAAATCACGTAAAAAATATGTGTGTATTTATAATTAATTATACACCTAATTAATTCATAGTAAATAATCTTTATAACTTTTTCAAAATAAATATTGTAAATAATTTGTATTTATTGCTTGTGATATGCTCGAATATAAATTTAATAATAAAATATAATTTAAAAGTTTCGAGTAAAATAAACAATTTTCAAAATTGACTTGACAAAATGTTTTTTATTGTCGATCATGTAATGTGCTATTTGGTTTTATTTTAAGCCAAATGGAAGCCCATTTTAGCTTTCGATTCTAAAAATATTAATGAATTTTACGAATAATATTATATACAGTTATTCATTGATATTACATAGCATACAGATAAGCAGAATACGATATAATAAATATCAATGTATTTTACTCGTTTCAAATTTATTCTTTCCTAAGCACATAATATAACTTAAATTTAGGTTTTCGTCATTTCCTATTGTTAAACCGCGGTCACATTGATGTTACTTAAGCAAATATGTAGAACTTTAAACATGAATTTGAATTTGAATTGATTTGAAATGCTATATTAGCCACTGTCTGTGGTAAACCATTACAAAACTCAAAACTGTGCTCTTTTTAAGGATGCCGTGAATTCAAAAATACTTTTCTAAGGATATTATGATAGTGTACTTGAACATTATACCCACAATTATTCTTTATTTATTGTTGTATTATG
The DNA here is from genome assembly GCA_907164685.1 of Colias eurytheme. Classification (NCBI taxonomy): domain Eukaryota; kingdom Metazoa; phylum Arthropoda; class Insecta; order Lepidoptera; family Pieridae; genus Colias; species Colias eurytheme. The sequence goes on from CAJQZN010040693.1 coordinate 37,808, forward strand.
TAAACGTAGTGTTTACTATCATTAAGCTCTACACTGTGACCGCGGCGTATTTTGAGACGACTCAAAAATTACCTTGAAGACGTTACGCTGGAAACTTCCAACTCTATACATATAATTTTTAGTGACATAAAATTGTATGTGTTTGAAAATTCGACGCAAATATGAATACAGTGCTTAAATGTGTTGGATTAAAGCGTGACGATGTTAAAAGATACGTCTCTTTCACACATAGCAAAAGTCACACACGCCATCTTAACATGTATTTTGAATAACATTATTCTCTCGATTTCATAAAGTTACCCTTTTCTTGTAAAATTGTTAAAATTACTTATAACATTCATTAATAAACCCTAGCTTCACAATCAGCTGTATGCTAGCCTTTCTTGTACCAAACTCTATAGTTAAATAAATTTGTATCATTAACGGTTAAGTAATTTTGCATGTTTGTAAGTCTAGGGCTTTTTATATCAATGCTTTGTTACATTAAACACTCAGCACTAAATCTAAACCTATATAATCTTTCGCATTAAAACCTTAATGAACTTTACCGCCTTTCTTCAGTCAACCTTCGTTATTGGAAGACTAACTAAAAATCTTTTATATCGTTGGATTATACAAAATAACTATATTCATAATATAATTCTGGGAAAACAGCTCTACCCTTTAAATTATTATTTAATTTTTCTTTTTCTATTGTTTTCCGGCTAAGAGCGAAAACTGTGTGTGTATTAAGGATTCCTTAAGTAATTAAAATTAGCCTTATACAAAATACTTTATTATTTTTCTTCTATTAGCAACTCTTGTTGAATAAAGATATTATTATAGATCTGTATCGTCTTAATTTAGTTAATATCATCATATTATATAGAAAACAACAGCACAGGAACATCTGCCCTAATAATTAATACAAAATACGGTTTAAAATTGATTATTATTGTTAAATATCTGGTAACGCCTGGCTTGATTTTCCCAGAATTATATCAATATTCAATACAACATTACTTTTCTTAAAATTTCGATACATCATGATCTAACATTTCTTCACGAATAAAATACACAACCTTTAACTACTTCAACATTTTCGGGTACAAATTTGAATTTACTCTTTATACAATGCTAGAATATTTCTTCGTTATATGTATTCGCTAAAAAAATTGTTTAGTAATTTTATACACAAGACATTTCTTGAAATCGTTTATTACGTTTGAGTTGCTTAAAACATGTTATGAATCAGCTAATAGGTAAATTATTAAAATCCAAAGAATGCTTTGATAGAATTTATATTATAACATTCCCATACGGTTATTCATTAGTTTTAAACAAATAAAAACGCACAAAATCTGAAAAACTTTTCATCATAGACGAAAAATTAAAATGTTTTCGTTTAGTACGTTTACGTTGTTTGAAAAAAAATATATGTAAAGGAAATTGCTTCAGTTATCAATTTCCTGCTGATCAAAAAACCTTCAAATAACCTTTTGAAGTATTTTTCAGTCACAATAAGTATTTATATTTACAACATCATTACTTGAAATTTAGTTACATAAAAAAAATATACGGGCCGAATTGATAACCTCCTCCTTTTTTGAAGACGTTTAAAAAAGGCTACCAAAAAGTAAACAGATGACTCGTAATTATTGCGATTTCAAGAAACGTAAAGTATACTGTACTATCTACATGTATATTGGACTAATATAATACATTTAACTGGACCTGGGTTCAGGACAGACTCTATCTATCTAAACAGTAATAAATAAGATTAGATTAGTTTAGGTAAAGTATCCTGAATCCAGGATTGCAACAACATAGAAAACTAGCTTTTTACAGCAACACTTTGCAAACATAAAAATAATAAAATATTGTTTTTGCCTTTACAGAAAAAAGGTATAGGTAATTTAATATAGAATTCAAGTGAAATAAGTTAGTTGTAAGTATTTTAAAATCAATAATATAAAAAATGTAATTTCAGCATGAAATTTATAAAATCATTTGTAAATAATATGCCTATTATTATAATATTATAATGTTAATATTTTGTACATACAGGCTAACAGAGAGAACAGAAAAGTCAACGTACCATATTATAGATAAAAATAATAGGTGTTTAAAAACACAATATTTTCAACGATACTTTTATTAATTAAGCTTTTAATTTTAATGAATACAAGATGGCAAATAAATGGAAAACATGACTAGATAATTAGACGTAGCGTAAAGTGAATTATACATAAAAAAACCATAAATAATTTACAATAACGCTTATATTAAATTCTCCTTCAAAATATTTGAACACTTTGTTATTTCTATATTATTCTATCGCGTACACACAGTTCAAGCAAGCTTTGATGTACAATTGGTAGCAAATGTACTCGGTGCTTTATTTAGTTGTTTATTTTATTCAAAATCAAAGAAAAAACAATATTATACTTTAGTCCAAGGTTGTTCTAGTTTTATAGTTACGTGAATTAGGTACCTAATTAGGCTCCTCACAATACATATGATTACAAACAAACTTACGACTTGTTTAACTTCAAACAAATTTAGTTACCTATAATATAATGTAACTTAAGTTCTACAGTATCCATATATACTTTAGAAAACAATCTAATTATTACAATTTTTTCAATCTGTTTCAGGTAACATCACGTAAGCTCACATAATACAAGGGTTTGTGGAAATCTGCATTGGAAAACTAATATTTTCAAAGTTTAAGGATCTAGAGTGGTATGAAGCGGAATATTATATGCGATCAACGTTATAATGGTCGTAAGAATGAGTTTTATAGCAAACAATAGCAGCTGAGTATAGATACCTTTAATTGCACCTTTACTTTGGAACCAATTGTACATAACATTTAAACGAACACACATCTAATTTACAGATTGGTCAAAATATTTTCTAGTCGAAATTGCCGCTTGCCGCTCTCCTTAGTAAGTATATAACATGAAAAAGTGAAGCTTGAAGTACATTTAAATTTGCCCTTATACAAAATCCATAGCAAATTTATTGAAATGAAAAAAATCATCTTTGCTATTTTTTATAAATAGGCGAACATATAAACCTATGAGCAACATATGAACATATGAACCTACAAATAATATTATGTATTTGTCTAAAATTTTAGATAAACAATTCGATAACAAATCTGAAAAACATCGCAATACATTTAAACATAGGTAAGTTACACGAAATTTAAAAAAAATTGTTCTTAAAAATATAATAGATAATAACAACATTAAAATATAAAGCTTAAACACATATAATTATAATAAACATCACACAAGGCTCAACAGTCGTTAACAATCCATAACCTAAACAAAACGCTTACCTAAATATTGTTCCATCGTCACGTCATATCACTTCGCTACACATAGAGCATCACTAGAAACCACTTGAACCAATCGACAAGCACATCACTAAGTCAGTTGCTAGGCAACTAGATAAGAGTTTCTTTCCCTCCGAGCTCAGTCAACTCCTTGTGGGGAAGCGAGCGTGGTGGAGGGCGATCTCTTCTGGGTTTATCTGCATACTAGTTTTTCGACGTCAATATTGTCACAAATTCTGGAAACATACAATGGTCATTTATTTTATTTGTTTTCAAGATTGAATATTTTTTCTTCATCAACAAACTTATACATATTAAGTATATAAGATCAATAATATTTTTTGGCATTAGAGAATCAAAATTTCTTTCATAATATCATATCTAGCCTACTTATGAACCCATATTAAAACTAAGACAATAATAAAAAAGGTATCTCGTTTTGACATCAGGGACGGTGAATTAACTTTTCAGTATCGTCATATTGTGTGCTTCGCTTTTCTTTTCGTTAAATGTAGACTAAGTCTATAGAAAAGAATAGATATTTATTCAAAATCGATTGCAAATATCAAAATAGTTTTACAAGTAAAACAGCCAATTAAAGAACCTTCTAAAAACATCCAGAGCATAATAGAAAATGCACTCAACATATTATACGTAGAACAACCCGTTAAAGAAAATGCAGTCAATATACACGTAAAGCGTGTAATAGAAGCTTCTCATTGATTCCTTATTAAACAGACAAAGGAATTAAAAGAACATTTCCCAAATCAAACCCACCATCGTAATTGACCATGCCGTCACCATCGAGGTCAGCCTCGCGGATCATGTCGTCCACCTCCTCCTCGCTGAGTCGCTCGCCGAGGTTCGTCATTACGTGCCGCAGCTCCACTGATGATATCAGACCGTCGTTGTTCTTGTCGAACACTCTGGAATGTTTATGAATGTTTATGAAAAATGTTTATGAAGTGATGAATCACAGGGTTAATGTTTAGGTTTACTTTCTGGGTGGAAATTATATTAGAGAATTATGAGAAATTAAGCTTTGTAAGGTGATGTGTGAGAGGTACGGGAGGATTGTATGTGAAGTTTCATTTTTAACTTTCATATTAGTAGTTCTCGTTATTTATTTTGTGCCTTCGCGTTCACGTTCAACATTCCGTGCCAACAGGGTTGCCTGGAAGAGATTGCTTTAAAGCAATAAGGCCGCCTTTTCGTACATATGTGCCTTCGTGATTGTTTCTTCTTTTTTTTAATTATTGTACCTATTTTGTTATTCTCTGTCTGGTATATATGTACAATGAAGTATAAATAAATAAATAAATAAATAGTATTTTCAGCACGTAATAAATTAGCTTACGAATTACGAGATTCTACTTTGAAATATCACCTGGAATTTAATGATGAATTCTATCTATCTTCAGTCAAAAATAGGAAATAAAATTGTTTTTAAAGATACCCAGTAAAACAGCACAGAGATTATGTAATCGTCTAGTTGACAGCTGAAATAAAAAACAATAATGTATCCATACTAATACTATAAATGCGAAATTACTCTGTCTATCTGTCTGTTACTCAATCACGCCTAAACTACTGAACCAATTTGCATGAAATTTGGTATGGAGATATTTTGATACCCGAGAAAGGACATAGGGTACCTACCTTTTATTGCGAAATATGCACCACGGGCGAAGCCGGGGCGGACCTCTAGTTCAATATAAGTGAATACAATTAGTATGTTTTACCTGAAGGCTTCTCTAAGCTCATCTTCACCATCTGCCCCCCGCATCTTCTTGGACATCATCTGCAGAAATTCATTGAATTCGATCGTTCCGTTCCCATCCTGGTCCACTTCCTTAACCATATCTCGTAGTTCAGTCTCTGGAAATGTTAATTTTAATAAACGTTAATATAATAAATGAAAATGCATTCATATATTCCATTTAAATATAACATTTTTTTGTCCATTTGTTTCTCTGTTACGCATTCTCATATTAATAGATATTAGGTGGGAATATAATTTATAAAAACCAACCTCTTATGAAATAAAGTACCTAGGAGGTGAACGCTCAGTTAATAAAGTTAGTATCTATCCCTAGAGCAATTGCCTGATTAACGATCTCTTAGTTAAATATGCTGCAAAAGGAGATTACCTCAATGAATAGGTAAATGAATAAATGATCTGAAACACAAATCTACAAACTATATAATCTCTTCTAGTGAAAATTGAAATAACACATCTTTTCTTCTCTCTAACCATAAATATGTCAGAGTAGGCATTTAATTCCAAAGAGTAGGCAAGTTAATTTCGTTTAGGACAATGCGTGAATACGAGCCGCACCATGAATTCTAAGTGACCATTTTATGTAGACCTCCCTACTTTTTATATTGTTTCAGATGAATTTGGTAAACAGGAAGATTCTGCAGGAAATAATAATAAACATGAAAAAAGCAGAATAATTATAGAACGTTTTTTGTGAAATTAAAATATTTGTGGATAATATTATGTTTTATTTTTGTTTTCTTATAGAACTAACGATAGACGAAAGAATGATAGCATGAAAAATTTCCATTTGACCCATTCATTGTGCCGAATGTTAAACCGTAAATTGTTTTATTATTTTTGGCATGGGAACATATAAAAATCTGTTTCAAAAAGCATCGTTGTAATGAAATTATTCGCTAGTTAATGTTAGATTACGTAATAAGCTTAAATATGAACACGGCCGCATAGAATACATACAAAAATATGCATTTTAATACCAACCGGTCTAAAGCCTGCTCTACGTCGCTTATCCGGTTTTTATTTCCCATAATCCCACAGACTATCGTAAGCTCTCGAAATGAAGGGGGGTTGAATAGGGCTGCCACCGTTTAATATTTTAGATCTAAGTTTTTCCAAATAATATCACTGAAGTGGCACTGACGCTGTTTTTGTTTTTGTCTACATTAGTTACATTTACACATATTTTTAATTTGTGATTGTGAAAATTGTATCTATGATGATATTTCATATATATTTTTATCTCCAAGTGACAACCCTAAGCTCAACTTAATCTGGTCGTGGTGTAGTAAAAATTCATGAAACACATTCATCGCTGGTCGAAAATTGAAATGTCTATGTGTATTCATTTATTCACGTTTTCATACGTATTCCATTATACTTATAAATAATTGAACCGGTTAAGTGGGTTATAGGAGAAAATGACTTTTTAATTTAATTTTCTTTTATAGTTTGCGGTGTTGAGCGTCTTAACTATTTATATTGAGACGATCTTACCTACTAGATCGTTGATACTTTAAATCGAAAAAATAGAAAACCTACATTACATTATAAAAAAAGACATTCGCATAACATATAAAATTATTAAATTTCATACTTCATTATTTATCTATTTAATATAAGTTCTTACCTGTAGGTCTCTGTCCCAAGGATCGCATGACAACCCCTAGCTCGGCCATCGTGATCGTGCCGTCCTCATCTTTGTCGAATAACATGAACGCTTCTTTAAATTCTGTAAAGCGCACAGATAAAAAATATTATTACTTTTTTTTAACGAGCATGGCAACATATAAAATGAAATGTAATTTATAATTTGAAAAGCGCTCACAAGCAGCTTAATATATCACACGACATAAATACTTTATTTTACTAGTGTCTTATTAAACGCTTATGAATTTACTCTATGACAGCTAATTGTATTTAAAAAAGTTAAGAGTAAAAAAAGGATTTTAAACAGTATATGAAACGTACCTGCAACTTGTTCTTCTGTAAGGCCATATTCTGACTGAAAATAACAAAAATATCAATTAGCGTCTTTTTTAAATTAACTCTACATTGCAAACTTTTCATGTTGTAGATACGGCAACGAATTAAATAAGTAGGTACGTAATTATACACAATACTATGTATGTAAATAATAATTATATAATTAATATTAAAACAATACTCATGGTAATAAATTAATCGACAATCAATTATAATAAATGAAAAAAAAGAACCTCTGAAAAGGTATTTAATTAAACTCAGCGTATGTTAAATTACAAAATAATACAAGCAAAGTCGTGAGTAAAACTCATTGGTAATTAAAGATAATTATAGCATTGGGCGGGAAAATGATGATGAGTCAAATGACATTTGATTTGGCATGGATCTGGGCTATAAGTAATACGAAATAAATAGGAAAACAAAATATTTGCCTAATTATAAGATATCTTATTAGCTTCCTTTCCAATAAAAACAAATAATAAATTTAAAAAATAACACCTTGTATTAATATGGTGAACATGAAGTGTTTGTTTTTAATGTTTTAATTAAATAATACAGAAGCACGTACGGAAAATTGCCGTGTAGCAAAATCGGAAGTTAATCGACGAATCCTCCTGTATTCCTTAGTATAGATCTCATCCCTCTTCGCCATATTTTAATACAAACCGATAGTACCTACAACCGTTTACGTCCCAACAATTTTTACCGGCTTCAAACTTATATCGAGAAAACTTTTTCCAATATCCACTACAAACTTGGCTGTTTGGATCTTTCCTTTGCCTATATTGCAACAGATACGCTTATTTATTTTCATTCGAAATTCAAACTTGTGACGAAAAACGCGCGAATATGTTTCCAAATGGCAGCAAATCTCGAGCTTTTCACAATTTTACGCTTTGTTGAGTTTTTAATTACTTCTCTGCACCGAAAGGCACTTTTAAATTCAGTTTCGCTTCATGATTATTTTTCCGCCACTTATATGAAGAGCACTTCTGTTTGACAGTTTACTTTTTAACGATTACTTTTTAATATCGGCCATTAAAGAACGCTAGTGACACGCGCGTCTCTACAATGACAGCTCAGTTATAAGTAGATTCTATATTTAAATTAGATTTTTGCGCTATAATGACAACACGGGGCGTGCTACAATGGTGACAAATTTAACGATTTTTTTTCTAGGTCTTTCTCATTAATAGATAGATAAGTCAGTAGATATGATGGCATTTTTGGAAATCATTACTAAAATAATCGTTTATTTACTTTAATAAGATTATTTATCCGGATAGGTTTTAGTTATTTCTTACAACTATTATTATAATTGCAAAAGTTTGAGGGGACGAATTATGAGTAAAGACGAACGGACTTTTCCTGCAGATACAATGCGAATAATTCCGCGGGATGGATACTAGATTTAAAATTATAAAATAATAATTTCAAACATGACATAGAACAATGTTTAAATAAAAACTGATTATAATAATTTTCACACTGAATATATTTCTGGTCATTTTGGAACGCACAAATAACTTCGTAATCTTGGCACGAAACGATCATTCGGAACAAAATACTTTTGGCGGGAAAATAACAGATACATCAACAAAACACGAGGTGCTTCGAACGGATCAATAAATAATATTATTTAAACCAATATAAAATTAAATTTAGGTTTTAACACATTGTTTGCTTAGAAATTTATACTAATATTGTAAAGCTGAAGAGTTTGTTTGTTTGTTCAGGAACTATTTGTTGTACTTTTAAATAGACAAAATTCAATGGACATAAATTTTCACAGATACTATACGGGAATTAGATAATAATCAGTATACTGTGCGATGAGAAATCGATCTTTTATAGTCCTATCTCTATATTATGACTATAAAATATATAGGGTGTAAAATTTAGACCAAGAAAGACGCAACCTGTTTATCTCTACTAAGAACCTACTATCCAATTATGTATTATGAATTAAAAATAATAACATATTAACTGTGTCAACTCAGGAACAGATGTGTTGACGAAACAATATGGTGACTCCATAAATACTCGGTCTAATAAAAGCAGTGCCGTAAAATGGAGTGATTAAAGAAACGACAACATGTTCACACCTTGTCTAGAGGCATACTGGAGCGTGTCAACTAATATTTTATTCCGTGATTTATAAAAGAAACTCGATAAAAATATTCAGGGTTACTGAAAAATGGTGCGCAAAATGTTATTGCAATTTAATTGTTTCGATTTAAACTAACTAAAATATGTATGTAGGTTGTATCTATGTATAAACATTTTCTTTCGGTAACAAATCAAACAAAATTATAATTTGTACTATATTTTTATAACGAATAGATGATTTACCGGACTATAAATAATTGGAGATTGGTAAATCATCGATTTATCGTGCTCTTAGAATTGTTCTGTTTTTCGTTAATCTATTTAAAAAGTCTACACCGCTTGTCTCATTTGACGAAATACTTCAAAGGGCCTGCTTTTTCACAAAACAAAAGAATTTTTAAATAATATTTATATGTATTAAAGCTGAGTACCAATTTAGTAATGTTACTAAAAGCTATGGAATTAAGTATAGCAATATAAAAAGTCCGTTAATTTTATAATACATTTAAACCTTTATATTATCTGTTGAGTCTTTATAGGTTCCATTTGATTCCTCGTACCGAAATACTCAAAATCGGTCAAGTGCTTGTCGAACTAGCAACGGGGAAAAGTTCCAGTTTGGAGTTCGAAATCGCGTATCGCAGAAATTACCGATTTAAACACGGGAACTTTAGAGAGAACGTATATAAATTTTCATATAATTTGCTAATATATTTTATACTAGAGGCTTCGCCCGTGGTACATATTTCGCAATAAAAGGTAGCCTATGTCCTTTCTCGGGTATCAAAATATCTCCATACCACATTTCATGCAAATTGGTTCAGTAGTTAAGGCGTGATTAAGTAACAGACAGACAGACAGAATTACTTTCGCATTTATAATATTTGTATGGATTACTTTTATATCTCGCAGTATTGTAAAATGTATCGTTACCTTTTTTCGTCACATAGTTTCTTGCGTTCTGAAGTATTATTAATCTTTGAGAATGACTGTTGTATATGTACCGACATGACATAATGTCTGATAGAAAAATTTCATACACAGACAATTTAAAATATTCAAGCAAGAAGCAATCACAATATGGCCTCGAGTACAATTTTACGTTCAGGAATTTTTAAAGTCAACTAAAAATCAACTGATCTTAAATGTAGTTATAAAATTGCTGCAAATTTATTTTCCTTGGCTCAAAGGGTTCTTCTTATATGGTTACTTTAACTGTGCCTGAAGGCTGTTTTTACGGCATATAGTAAAATAATGCTTCGAGCGAGTTTTAAGATTGGATCATTATCTAGACGCTTATGTTCTGACACTATAATAATATTAAAATGTAGATAAGGAGATTACCCTAAAGAGAATAAACGCGCTAGATATAGAGTTTTTATTATAATAAAAATATCTACAATGATTCATAAGGTTTCTTGATGTTATATTGGGTATGTTCTAATACTAAAATAGTATATGAATTAAAAAATCATAGATGCATTATGGGTTTCAATAATTTACCGAAAGCTGATAAATTAAGAAATTCTGCTAAAATTTTAATTGAACGTATAGAATTTTGTGCTTTATTTATTTGCTATCGCTATGAATTTGATTGACTTTAAGAAGTTAAGCATGAGTAAAGTCATACATAGTAATTTCTTTAACTATTATTCGTTAACATCATACTAACAACACAGACTTTAACCGTTCTTAGAAAAATTTATAGTTACTACTTACCAAATTAATAGTAACAATAAGTTCATACTGCTGATGTTTGTGTCCCTTCTTCTTCTTTCCCTGGGGGGTTTTGACGGCCGCGGCCGCCGCCTGCTTTGGGGGTGCTGTCTTAACTGACCCCTTTTGCGCTGATGGCTTGACTGGTGTTTTTGGTCCACCTTTTATAGACAAAAAGGTGGTTGTTAAGGTCAGAAGTAAGCGGAGCTTATATTATTATGCTTCAAGAATGTGTGTGAAATCGCAACCATGTTGAATGTAAATCATTTTTGAAGTGAAACTTCTTAAGACGCGTTGAAAGTATAAATTAAAGATCGCGTCGTCGTAAGGCGACAATTTTGGTATATTTGAATCTTGCCAAAGAAGTTTCACTTCTGACAGGTGTGTTTGGCACACACGATCTTTTTTTAATGAAGTAAGTTATTGTAACTAATACCTATTTATACAATAGAACTTTATCCAGAGCAAGCTGATATTTTTTTATAAAATTATCGATTATGTATAATTGATTACAAATAATTGGTGTATTGTTATTAAAACTGACCTTTTTGACATGGTGCCGACGATTTCTGTCCGGCGGAATTCTTCTGATTGACGTGACTGCCATCTGCTGGCTTGTTTCTGGCCTGGAATATAATTAAAATCGAATTAATTTTACTATTTATACGCAATAAAACGACATAAATGAAAAGTTACCCTATAAGTACCAAAGCAAATAAAACAAATCAATCAGTAAAATTTTCAGTAATATTGTGATGGGCATAAACTATTTGATGAGGTTTTCATTTCTTATTCTATTTATATACCTAGTTAAATATTAACAATTTATGAATGTAAATTTTTACACGACTTGATTAACAATAATATGGGTTCATACGCATTCTATCAAAGAAAGTTTATAAATTTAAGCTTTAAAATAAAGTGTAATATCTAAAATATTGAACTAACAAATTAAATTAAAATCATTGTAAAAAACATTTAGAATATAAAACCAACTAACAATCTAATTTTATTCACCTTCTTCAAAATACCCACGAATTAACAATGCGAGAAATTTTCAACACTTCGCGGTTAAAACTATTTCCTACATTTGATTACTTTGGCTCATACCAGTCGTTAAATGTACAAATACATCGTTTACTCACTGGTTAAAAAGCAGTAAAGCCTCCTGTTTGAAATCAGCTATAACATGCTGTAAAAATCGTACGACAGAAGTGACTTTGTTATGGCGTCCGTTTTATTTATTTTTTATTTCATGAAACGGTTTATTGTACTTGTTTTGCGATTATGTTTTATGAGCATTATGACTATGAACTTTCATTATAAAATGAGGGAACGAGTGTAGACCGTATTTGAATTAAAAATATGATGAGCGATGGTTCTTGTTATGTAGAAAATATGTGTATTTTATAGCATAATTTTATTCAATATAAACAATGATAACTGAAAGAGTTCTGTACTGTACATTTTTACAAAAATTTAAACAGAAAATTCTGTAAAAACCTTTCATTTTTTACTAGATATATCTAGAGCTTATTAATACATAAGAACAACTGTTCATTTAGCTTTCAAAGCTCTACTTTCACACGAATACTTAAACAAGCTATTAACCGCTTAAACAAAACACCCCAACAAATAATGGTTTTACGATAATAACTTCATTATGCTATAACTATATCCCTATAAAGTTTAGTCAACACACATTTACGTCGAAATCTGCGGGACTGTAACATCTAATCTCATAACAGCCAGCGCTTTAGGCTGCGTTTCCACCAGAGCTGTGCGAGGAAAATTTGTGGTGAAATAATGTGATGCAATGCAATGCTGTGAAATGTCTTCTATTGCTCAAAATTATGGAACTTCTATGTTTATTAACACACATTCCTCGCACAAATCTCTCCTTTGTTTTTGTATGCGCTAAAATCTAGCACCGTTGAGCCGTTTCCACAAGATACGACTCATGCATCCTGGCACATCTCTAGTGAAAACGCAGCCTTAAGCGCTAAACTTGTAAGTCGTTTAATTAATGCAAGCGGAGACGTGACATTCAGTCGGGGTTCATTTGATTCGCTCTGTCAGTGAGAAATGGGGATTATGATTGTTTTAGAAAGTTTGTAATATTTAAGTGATTTATGGTTTTTGGTATACCTATACATTCTAATTGGTTGATATCTTTATTAACTATTCAGTCAATTAAAATACAAATAGTTGATTAGAAATGTATTTAAAATTGTATAGTCATCAATATCTATTACATATTACATATTTAAAGTACCGAGTAAATCCTCTTTTTTGTAAATTCACTTTTAAACAAACAATACTCATATTGTAAGAAAATATAAAACTCTCACTTGGTTATTGGCACTTATTGGAAAATCAAATCAAATCACACTTGCAAAAGTAAGTTATAATACTGCCGAAAGGAACTGGCAAGTCGTTTATTGATCTTAGGAAATGTTTAACCTGCTGACCTATCTGATTTTTAGCGCAAGACGTGAGCCGAGTTTGGAAGTAGTTATATGTAAGGCTTTCCTTCTATAGTTACTTTTGGGTTTTCCTGGTAATAGGGTAGGATGTTTTGGTTCGATCCTAAACCGTCCTTTGAGTTAAAATTGGGATGTGTTAGGGCGTAAAATAATTATAACTAAAAAAAATACTATTGACTCTACACTAAGCCATTTACATTAGACTGAGATTTTTTTTAATTTCCAACTGAAAAATATGTGTTTAGGTAAGCGATAAAACGTTTATCAACTATGTTTAGTGAATCACTGTAAATATTTTTTGTGCATACACTATTTTATTATTTTTTCACCAAACGCGTGAAAGAACGACTTAAACTTTTTATATGAAAATTGAATAAAAGGAAGTTTGTGTTATAATTTTCATGAATTCAAAAATGTGATGACAATATTATAATAAATAAATCTGTGGTTATATGTGTGTCTATTCTAATTGTAATATATCAATCAAATACATGAATGGTCTCTCGTAGTTTTAAGTTTGTATAGTTCATAATTATGACATTATATTTTACTGCTATCATAAAATTTAATTGTCGCTAGGCCGTCTTTTCAAGCATGTGTGTTGGTCTGGATTTAGATTTGGGGCAATAAAAGTAGACGTTTATTGTGTACATTCCCTATTTCCAAACATTCTTCATAGGATTCGATTTCTCGTCAGCAGTAAGCTGCTTCGTCCAGTTGGTGTCGGGGTGCGCGCGCAGTTTGACAGCCCGCGCTTTATCCTGTCATTCCTTTTTTTTAAGGATAGCGTTCGAATTTTAAAATGGTGTGTTTTTTTATTATGCCAGTGATTTAAATGAGTTGAGAGGTTGTGATTATAAGTTTATTTTATGTTACAGAACAATCAAATTGACGACGAACAAATAACCAGTAAGTTTTTTATTTATCTTTTTTTTTTGTTAAGTATAAAATATGTATAAGTATTATAATAACGATAATTTCAGTTTCATACGTTAATTCCTCCAAAAAAGTACAATACACAAATCGATATTGAATCCAACTGTTATTTTTAATTCTTCCGTAAAAATATACAATTTCCCGCGCTTTCAAATTAAAAAAAAACAAAACTGAAAAATGGAAATGTCGTATCATGGCAACTAAAAAAAAAACTTAAACCGAGGCAAATTGCTAGACCGCAGGGGTGGGAGCTATTAGCATATTATTTATGTACCAAGAGTCATTTCACGGGGCGCTTGCCAGCAGAAAACCTCAGTATTCCGTGCTATTGTTAATTTGCGGCATTTTGACATGGCTAAATATTTATTAATTTTATATCTATTATCTTTTACAGCAATTAATTTAAAAATAATACTTTACAATATTTTTAGGGTGTAGTTTTTATCTTATAAATAAATTCAGTATCAATATGAAATGGCATATATATGTATTATGTATGTTGCCGAGTATTAAAAATTATTGAATAAATACAAATTCTGGAAAATTCCATCGAATAAAATTAATAAAACACAGACAGCGAGCAACAGATTCTAGGAATTACATACAATATTTCCTACTAATTGTATCAATGACGGATTTAACACATTTCCGGTAACATGTTATTGGATATACATAGGTACTCACACATTTAACTTAGTTGTTGCATTTGCGATCAAATAAAATGAATAACAAAAAATGTCTTAATAAATAAACAAATAATTTGGAAAATCCACGCACGCCTCATAATTTTTTTTAATAAATTTTATTAATTATTATTTTTGTTTATTTAATAACAATTAAACCACATCGAATCAGACCCTGAAAAATGAAAGGGTTCTATTCCTGAGCATACTCAAGCGTAAGAGAAAAAAAAAGACTCGATTAGTAAAGTATTTCGGTCGCTATCGTGTTAACAAGAAAAAGGATCCGCACATACAGACACACGGACGTCCAAGACAGAACTTTTTTAAACTGTTTTTTAACTAGTTTAAATAACAAAAATGACATCAAAAATATCATGAACGTTAAAAATAGTGTTTTTTCTTAATATGTGTGTGTATGTATTATCTTACAAGTGCAATGTATGATACATAAAGACATTTTAAGTTTGAAAAATCAGATGTTTTGCGCGAAGTGACAGTAGTACCCACCTCAACGCTTCGCTTATGAGGCGTGCAATACCAAATACCTAAGTATCGTATTAAAAACATTTATAATGAATGTGATTATGAAAATATTGAAAAGGTAAAAAACCCGTATAGCTCTCATTCTTGTGATATTTCCAGATTGCCTATGTCTTATTCTGAGTCTTCAGCTATCTGCGTACCAAATTTCATTGTAATCGGTTCCGTAGTATTTGCGTAAAAGAGTAACAAACATTCACCCATCCATCCATCCATCCTCACAAACTTTCGCATTTAGGTATAATATTAGTAGGATAAAAAATAGCTTATTATAGTGAATTATAATGAAAAAAAAGACATGTGGCACTCGGTGACTGCCGCGGTAAAGCTATTGCATAGCATGCCTTCAAGCCAAAACTCCGTTGCCGTTGGAGTGGGGAGCGTGAGGTTTTTTCGTTACGGAATTTCTCGATTCGGTCCCCGCGCTCAAGGCCCGCGATAGAAGCTATGCAATAGCTTAATAAAATGTTTAATACGATCTAATTCCCCGTATTATTTCAGTGCTGCGCCGTGCGTTCAGCATGTTCGACTCCAGTAAGCAAGGAAAGATCGAGAAGGAGAAAGTACGGACGATCCTCAACACCATGGTGCATAGCTTTGACGATAACGAGCTTGATCAGAGACTGGACAATGAGGATGTTGATGGTAAGTGTTGTTATTTGAGAGATTTAAACTTGTAATTCGTTTGTAGCCTGTAGAATACCTATGTGATGCTTTTATATTTGGACAATAATTAGTATATTTTATTCGTCTTTTTTCTCGAGTCTTGTAATATTATTATAATGTATGTTCTAGTTTTGTTTTTCAATAAATCTATATTGTTGTGTATAATCTATGTCGATTATCTATATGTAATAACATTAAAGTATCTAAAATTAAACATTCAATTCATTTCGCATCGTTCTACATAATTTTAACAGGATCTTTTAGTTTTGCTGTAATATATGACGTATATACATGCATAATATAATATTAAAAAAAAATATGAATTTCACATCTATTTTACTGATAGTCGTTTTCAGGCAAGATTTTAATATTTTATTAATATCCATCGGGTATTGAATGAAAGCCCTCTCGGTTCGCTCACGCGCCAACGCCCGGCGCCCGTATCAAGGAGCTTTTTAATTTCTATGAATATATTTTCAAACGAATTAATGTATGTCTTTTGAAGTAAAATAAATACAAGATATATCTATAATACATACAACATTGGTTTTCCTTCACAAAATATATTATGTCCATATTATCCTATAGAGATTATTGCTTGCCTGGAAATTTTTGTTAAAGAATATTTAATAATAAATAGTAGGTAGCTATTAAGTACCTACACGAAATAGCAAACAAAATACAATACGTAACTATAAGAACGTAATTTTAACTTCCATAGTACCTGTCATAGCAATTCCCGTATCCAGTACCTAGTGTCTAATGTAATACTTTCATAGTATCATAGCAATTCCAGTAGCCGACTCTAATTTAATACATACACTTTTATAACAGAAGGTACTTTTTAAAATCCAGTTTGCCGAGTTTAAAACTAATAATTTTCACCAACGTCGCAAAGTTGTCGTACCGTGGAATTTAATCTTGCCGCCATCTTGTAAAACATCAAAGCACCTTTGAACTAAAACTGTCTTCGATTGACGTCTCGTAAAAATCACACTTTAATATTGTAGCGATGAAACTATGATTGGAAGTAATGAGTTCACTGTGATTCGATTAATTATCCTTTATTAGAAAAGTATGCGAATGTTTATTTTGAACAGTGTTTAATGGATTACTAGACTGCTAATATACTGTTTACAATATTAGATACCTACTTACGTAGCCAGTTAGGTATAAAGGTCACAAAATTATGGAGTACAGAGATGGTTTAGTAATTTATCATTCGATTTGAAAATGTCAAGAAACTCGGTGTTCAATCCTAGTTTCTACTCACTCTATTTTTTCATCTGGAACTTAAATCAATATCTGGATCTCGATAAAGACTGTATCCAAGACCTCAAAAAATATTCCAAATCATGAAATTATTATTAAAAAAGTGAAATTGATTGGTTACCTATCTAAGCATCAAAATAAGTACCTATGTATGTAAAATTACAACTAGTTCGTTGAAGAACTTTTATTTTTTCTCGAAACCGGTCCCTTTATAAGAGGATAAAATCCGATGTCATTATGGTCTGTTGAATCTTAACTTTTTCGCAAATAAAAGATAGTGTAGCTAGACGGGTGAAATTATCCGTTCATGAGATCTTTTAACTGGAAAGGCTTGTTAGAGACAAAATTTTAAATATTATACGTCTGTATTCCAATACTATGTAAAAAGTGAGCTATAAGCGATTCGTAAAAATAAAATAATATAAATAAAAGAAGTACGTTTTTCTAAACAGCAAATTATTATTAATTAACTGTTAGGTAATTAATAGATTTTGAAAATTTTTAATGAAACTTCAGGCGAGGCTCGAAAAAAGAATCCAGTAAAAATGATTTGATATTTCGTAATTATTGAGCTTAATAACTAAATGAAAGAGTAAATATTGCAATAATTAAATGAAAAAACATTTAAATTAATATTCTTTACACGTATGAAAGTGTAAAAGGACCTTTAGAAGAAGCAAGGCGTAGAGCCTTTCGTTCCCTTTTTACCGGAATAGCCCTGGGGATAAATTTAAAGTGAGCATTGCTATAGTTAGACTAATTATAAATAATGTCTGTATTATAACTAGTCATTTTCAGAGCCTCGTTTAAAAGTTTAAATAAATTTTAGGCATTTTAATTAAACTTTTTAATTGATGCTTCAAATAAAAACCCACGGGAAACATTTTTCTGACGGAAAAGGGTTATCACACGTGTGCAAATAACAACTAGTAAAAAAATTCGGAACATATTTTTGTACCTTCTATTTACAAACCTCACTGTTTGAGAAGTTTGTAAATAATGTT
>CAJQZN010040693.1:66310-80544 GCA_907164685.1 Colias eurytheme
TGGACCAACTCCTTCCAAGATGTCGAATGGTTTTTATTGATAAAAAATACTGAGTATTCTAAAAACATATAGGTATATTTATAATGAAAATTAAGTGGTACGTAATGTTTAAATAATCGTATTTGAAAAACTAGAAATTAATAACTCTAGAAACTACATCTATAACGATATTCAATGATGTTTTTGTAATTGTCGTCTGTTCAGAATATGTATACACTTATGGACATAATATAATATGTATCTTGATAAATTATTCTTCATAACTTTTCAATAGATACCTACCCATTCCCCATGTATTATACAGGATCAATGGACTGTTCAAGGACACGGATGAAGTCCAGATTTATATTCATGTTCTCATGTAAATAAAATATGGTTTTCTCACACTTAAAAACTAAACCAAATCTTCTGTGAAGAATTTTGCTGTACTTAAAAATTTATTAAACTGGAATGGAATGAAAACTTAACCAATAAGGTATAGAAAACAGCTGAACATCATCATTAATTTTATTTTCTAGTAGATATTGCTTTCATCCAGTAGCATTTCATAACTTAAATTGTATTGACGAATTAAGTGTTCGTTTAAAACTGTCCATAAGTGTATATCTTTCGAGTCGTGTATGACTTACCTTGATCGCAGTCTAATACGCAGCTAGTGGTAAACTACTGAAAATGCAGATGGTTGACATGACACAAAACTTTGGCAATGTACCTCCACATTCACATAGCAATCCCGATACATTGCCAACAAAAGTAAAATAACAAAATCATCCAAATACAAAATCATCATGAATGGTCAGGCATGATCAAGCATTACATTGTCATTACCTGACTTACACTCCTAAAGCTACTGGTGCTAGCGCTCCGGGCCTGCAAGAAGAAACATTGGTCCTATACACCAAGCACACATAGCCTTTGAGAAGACCAAGAAGATTGACGTGCCACGACACTTGATAATAACCTGGTCACAAATCATAAGAGCGTAAATGATAGACAAGTTTAAGTTGGGCAAATGTATTTTATGTAAGCTGAGCCTTTGTTGGATATAAATCCTAAACAACATTAAATTGCTTTCAGTTTCAAAATTATAATAAGTATGATTAATAGGTCATATTATTATACAATCCAATAAAAAAAAAGCTTTATCAGCAGATAATCATTAGGCTACTATATTTTGTTTCTCATACTGTGTACTTATATGAATTGGTGTTAACTTGCACAAGCACTCGCAAGAAATTAAATTTTACTTGTGACAGACAATTTGACAAAGGTCTGACAGTTACAACAGACATGGTTGTTGGTGAAATTTAATAAAAGGAAGTTCGTACTAAAGAGATTTGTGACCATATTACTATCAATATAATATATTGTGCAATAGAGTGCATAACAGTCAAGAAAGAAAGTATTCGTGCAGCATATCGACCTTTTTGGTCCAAAACACATAAAACTGTTATTTATTATACATACACACATATATTTGGAACTGCATTTAAAACAATCATGCTAGTAATATGACAATACTCATCATTTACAGTTTCAATAAATACAAGTCCCAAAACACGATAAATAGTTTTGCAAGCAATACGTAAACAGATATAGAAAATAATATATAAGACAGTCATAGATCATAATATATCAGAGAAAATCTAAATAGAATTTGCAAACGTACTCTTTACAGCTTATGAAAATAATAGGTTCAAATGAAATAGCATTAGCGTTTGTTATTACTTTATTAATGTAAAGAGCACTTAAACTGTTTTGTAGAAGCTGACACGTTGGCATACATTTAGCGAAGTTGTACACTCAATTAATAATGGTTTTTGTAGGAACCATTACAAACAATACAAAAGCAGGTAACACTTAAAGCGTTTGCGTTCAACCAGCGACAGCATATTTACAACACGTACATTAGTGTCCGTAACAGTGTTCAATTGATGTCAATGATGTGCAAATGTGAATTAAATTGCCAATTTTGAACAATCCTGTTAACAGTTAGTGAAGTGATTAACTGCTTCGTATTTAAAAAGCAATTTGTAGCTCCATAAAAATTGTTGTCTCCGATCGGTAAGCTGTTGTAAAATTTATACACGACTTTACGACAAATAATGCAGGAACAAATCTTGGTTTGAGTTCTTATACAACCAAACAAACCCTCCGATATATTTCCGTAGGTTTTCCTGATTTCTATTTTACGATCACTTTTGGGATATTTTTTCCATATATTACATGAAGGACGCTGTCGCCTATAAGGAAGTTGTATAGCCTTCAAAGAATATATGAATTGTTTTCATATTTTTTCCTGGAGGATTTGCTTTCACTTGAGTGGATTTTTATATTACCTAAAACAATTTCATAAATGAATTGCACAGAGCTTATTACAGACATTTAAACATTTAAACAAAAGATGAATAACAACATTCTGTAGTTTATTATCAAATTCTGAGAAAGGTTTCATATAATTTTATCAATAAGTTGTATCTTTCAAATGGCATCTACATCAACTTAAGAATAATTTGGTAATTGAACAAATTAAAGGCAAATTTACTAATAAGAAATCTCAAAATTATGTAATAACCTAATCCGATTTGTACATACTCGTTTACCTTCTCATTGAATTAAATGTTTTACAAACCCATAGTAAAGAAAAACAGAAAAGTCTTTTCATTAAAAACAGAAAAGTCTTCTCATAAAAGAAAATGATTTACCAAACATATCTGCCTGCTAGCTAAATAAAAATCTTTAGACGTCAATAAATAAGGATAAAAGGTGAAAGGAAGTCGTAATGAATTATTCATGAAAAGTTATATGCCTTTTTAAATTTAATTTATTACACCGGCTTTTTAGGGTTATTTAAAAAATAGAGATACGTAATGTGTTACCAAATGGTTGAATTTCGATATTTTTTAAGGGAGTATTATAAGTTAAAAATTAGTAACAATAAGTTTTAATTAATTATTAGTATTTTTATGTATGTTTTAAATAAATTATAATTCCCGTTTTTTATATAAAAGTGAATCCAATTGATTTAAATGTTTGGTTGTTAATATGGATCCAATAATTAATGTACATTTTACTGAAAGAGAATATTAATTACAATCGTTAAATTATCCTTTTGAGTCAGTTTAATTTAATGTATTTGCAGTAAATGTTATTTATTACTTATTTAGTTTGAAAATATATTGGAATATCATTGAGATAATTTCGGCTCAAAAATATATGTATGTTTTACAGACTTGTAAATATTTGTAAATAGTAAAAAAATCAGTTTTATTTAACTTTGAACACATCAATACAATATAAACTTAAAATATAAGATTCTTTTGAAATTTATTTATTTTTATTTGACTTTTTATATATTATAATACAAAATTTAATCCAAAACTAATTGACATGTGTTCGTTTAAAAGAGAATTTGATAGTTATTATTTTAAATACTATAGTTTAACCTTATAATGATGAAGAACCCGCTTATATTGTAAAGGTAAATAATTCATCGTGAAGTAGGTAATATTTTTCGGCCAACAATAAGGAAGTAACAATAGTACTGGCCGTTCCACGTATTCCTTGCGAACCAATTTCCTCTCTTGGGCTACTTCCGTACTTGGGTACAATTACGATCTTGAAATAGCTGCTTTTTTGGACGCAGGGTTTTATACTCGAGTTAAGATTACGATTTTTAATAAATTTTGTTGTCAATTGTTTATTTTACTTTCATTATATTAAAGTAAAGATGTGTTATTTTTTTACGTACTTAGGAAATAACAATGATAATGCCTTTATCTATACATATAATAAATCTGTAGAAGGGTCAATTCTGTACATTGAAAATATTGAAAAAATAAATAGCAGGGGGTGTTACTGAATCGATACCAAACCCAAATATGTGATTAAAAAAATTTTTGTCTGTCTGTCTGTCTGTCTGTCTGTCTGTATGTGAAGGCATCACGTAAAAACTAACGGTTCGATTTCAATGAAACTTGGTATAATTATACCTTATTATCCTGGGCATAAAATAGGATACTTTTTATCCCGGAAAAATACGTAGAAATAAATAAATCTTAATTTTTCCGCGCGGACGGAGTCGCGGGCGGAAGCTAGTAAGGAAATAACACAATATCAAACGGAAGTTACTTTCGCATTCCTTTTTTTGTGTTTGATTTCAATATTAAATAGTAACCCTCATCTTATCGAGAACTGAAGATTTCCAAATCTACATATTTTGTTTATCTTGGTACATGTTGAACTATTTTCATTTAACTTCAATACAGATAAAAAACGAACAATAACCTACACGGCACACCGCACCACTGCGTTTACCAATTTCCTGCACGAAGCGGTTCCGGCTGAAGTTCTGATCAGCAATTATAGCCCTTTGTTTACTTTACATTGCGTGTTTTGGGTAAACAAATGTTTTTTCAATATAACATAAGCGTATGTAGTGGGAAATGAACGGGTTAAGAATTAATGACCACATTTCTGTGATGTGTTGTTTAATTAAAAACTTATGTATGTTAATTCAGAAATATATATATATATATATATATATAACTAGCGGTCCGCCCCGGCTTCGCCCGTGGTACATATTTACGTTTTCTCTACATAAGAACCATCCTCGTACTTCATGGAATATAATAAAAAAGAATTATCGAAATCGGTTCAGCCGTTCACAAGTGATGCCGTGACAACGCGAAACCAGTTTCATATAGATAATGCTAGAGGCACATAGCAATATTATGCCTTTCTGTTATACTATCCATGTTTAAGACACAATTTAGACTTTTATTTTGATAGTAATATACTACAACGAATATTATAGAAGTATGCAAGAGGCTATTAAGTAATCTGTGATTATACCTTTACCTTCTTTATTTCGTAGTTTTAATTTAGCATTAGAAACAAATTGAGCCTCATATAATAAACGTTATGTTTAGAATATTAATTATCAAAACATTAATGTTATTTAAGATACCATCTGAATTATATTGAAATACTAGCTGTACCCCGCGGTTTCACCCGCATTGCTCCGCTCCTGTTGGTCTTAGCGTGATGATAATATATAGCCTATATATAGACTTCCTCGATAAATGGGCTATCTAACACCGACAGAATTTTTCAAATCGGACCAGTCGTTCCTGATATTAGCGCGTTCAAATAAACAAACAAACAAACTCTTCAGCTTTATAATATTAGTATAGATTAACGATACTTTGAATACAGAAGATATAGAGATACAGCATGAGGTAAACGGTTAATCAACTTCCTACTGTCAGGCAGTGTGCAATACCTATTCTAAAATCTTATCTTTCCCCCCTCCCTCTCACGCCTATCTCTCATTCCCCCCTTCTTTTCACGGGAGGTGAGAAACATCCGTTTCGAGGATTACATACTATTGTTAACCCATTAGGAGAACGTCACATTCTATCGCATAGGTTATTTGCGTCTTTTGGAAAACAAAATATGTTCCTGCAATTACTCTGGAATTAAGGGGAAATAATTTGTGGTAAGGCAATAAGTTCGACCAAAAGGAGTAACAAGTATTTTTTGTCGACCGCACCTGTTTTGGGAGGCATTTAGACGTAAACGCTAGTGTAGAGCTTTATGACATTAATTAAGTACCCTCCTAGGTACCTCCAATTTTTTTTACTTCATAAATAAAATGGCTACGCAATTTTAAACATTCAAGCTTACCTACCTAATTAATATGAGACACACACACACACACACATACACCGACTCAGGTTTCTTTTTATTTTATATATTTTTTGACTTTTAAAATATTAAGGTAATAATAAATTATGTGAACGTGAAATGGCAAAGAATAACTTAACACAGTACCCACGAAGGGTCCCATAGAGGCGAGCCGGAACACAACTCGACGTCCCTTTTCCCGCAGGTCTACAGGATTACCCTACTAAAAAGGTCTCAATGGCTGTTGTAACATTCCTTGTAATTGTATTAATTAAGGGAGTGTTTTATTGATATATTTTGATTACATTTTATTAATTGTATTACACAAAGTTTATTACAAAGAATAATCAAAGTCCGTAAAACAAATTAAACTAATATAAATAAAATGTTAATAGATATATACCTAATACAAAATTAAAAAGCGCAATAAATAATTATTTTTCACAAAGAACAAAACCACCCAAGACATACATAATTACATAGGTAAGTACAGTCCAAGGTACAGTCGAATTCAGAAGGAACCACATTTTTGAAAGTCGAATGAAAAAAAACATTTAAATAAACGATTTTTCTAGGAATAGTTACCCTCTAGTGTTTGATTTTACGCGAGTATTATACATTTAGAAATTAAAGACTTTTTAACGGATTTTAAACGCGATTTATTCATTTTACATATTATTTTCCTGACGTTTCGAACACTTTACAGCGAACGTGGTCACGGGGAGACAACGGTCAGAAACGTCGGGAAAATAATATAATGAATAAATCGCGTTTAAAATCCGTTAAAAAGTCTTTAATTTCTAAATAGTTATTCCTCGTTTATCTTTTCATACCATTTATAACCGAATAAGCAAACAATAGTACCTATCCGTAACATCTACGTTATACTCCTAACTTTGGTAAAGGTTTAAGCTCCTACATGTTTATACGCTCGAAAATTTAGGATTATACAGATTTAGGCGTTTTCTAACGGTTAACCCTGCGAAGTTTAATTTATTTGTGTAATCGTATTTAACAGTAACTTTTTGCTGGGTATTAGGTTTCTGTTTTGCTCGTATGTATTTATTTGTTTTGAGTTATTTATTGTTCGAGGAAGTTTTGAAGATTTAAATAACGTTTTATAAAATAGATTGAAATGTAAAATTGCAAAATGTATTGCATTAAGTCGTTTACTGTCATTTAAAAGATTTTGCCTACAAATAAAATATTACTCGATCATTTAAATAAAGTTTTACCATGGAAAGCCTACTTTTTACCAAATAAAAATAGGTTTAAAAATAACAACTAAGAACAAGGTATATTTAATATTACACTAATATACTAACATTTAATTAACGTACGAAAATACTGGTCATGCGATTACAAACAGAATATATATACGGACTAGCGGTCCGCCCCAGCTTCGCCCGTAGTACCTACATGTTTAAACTATCCTATCTCTCAAGTTGGATTTTAGGAGTCCATTGAGGACAAACATTGTGACACGAGATTTATATATATTAAGATTACTATAGATGCTATAAAAGTTTCACTTGTTGTTTTTATAAAAATCTAATGGTTTATATTCGTTTGTTTTCTATAATAAATCGTATCAGTTAAACCAACACAACGAACTGTCAAAAGTTATTATGGGATTTTGCGTTATACGAGGAAATTTTTCCAATTTTCTTTTCGTAGAACGTTCACGATCTAACTTCTTATTTTTTATTTATTAAGATAAATGTTAGGACATGTGTACGGTATGTTATTTTTAACGATATATTATTTATTTGTTACTTTAATTTTTCAATATTTATCCTCGCAAAGTCTACGATTTTGACTTTGCAAGTTTAGGTTCACACACATTATTCATTTGATTTACAAATTATCCTTTTTTATAGTTATATGCCGTACGAATATTATAAAGCTTTAAAAAATGAATAGCATACTTAGTTTATTATTATTTTAGTGAGCATCGTACAATATTTTTTTACGATTAAATATTATAAACAACAACACAATATTTGTAACAAACACAATGTTTAAAATCAATACGATTACTACTTATCGAAATATAAATCACGCAACTACAAAAAACATTACATTCAATTCTCAATTAATTTATTGACCATCTATTATTATCCTAGACTTAAACATAATTGGATTAATATAATATGAATGGAATAGCCTGTAATTCGTGTCAAGATCCCTGTTAAATTGTACCCCTTGTTAGAGTAACATGACCTCGACGTTGGAATCCAATGGATTTATGTTTTGCCTTTATACTAATCTGGTGCTATTTGTGTTTTCTTGCATTGATATTTATTATTTATATGAATTAATTTTTCTAGTATTAATAAGGTTTTTTAGAGTGGAATGTTAATTGCTACGCGATCTACGAGACAGCAATTATTGTCAACCAATATTTTCAGTTTCAATTGAATATTAATACAATATATTCATATATTTAAAATGTTTTATTATTTCATGATTCTAGCCTTTCAGGACGTCCACTGCAGGACATAGGCCTCCCCTAAAGATTTCCAAAACGACCGATCACCAGCGGCCTGAATCCAGCGGCTCCGCCACTTTGATCAGGTCGTCTGTCCATCGCGTTGTAGGCCGTCCCACAATTTTATTATTTATGTTTTAGAAATATTATGAATAAGATTGAAAAGCTAGTCTATTATCAAGTCGTTTCTTAAAGCATTTTTTCCCGCACAAATAAATCATTGTATTTTTTTAATTACACGAATTACGGAAAATAATTTTCACGACAAAAAGCTCCAATTCCAGTTATTCAAAAAAAACAACAACAATACACTACATATTATTTAAATGTCTTTACTAAAAGCTTTCAAGCTTTTTCACTTAAAGCTTTTACTTCACTTAAGTACTAAAAGTACACAATTTAAAAACCAAACTGTTTAAACGGTAGCTTTGTATATAAAAACAATATTAAAGCTTAAAACTCATAGTTTCAGAGCGAAAATTAAAGTAGAAAGTAAAAAAAACTCATTAAACACAAAGTCTGTAATGGTTTTAGTCAGCCCACGACCGGATACGGCGGCGCTTGTTCATATAGCGGCCGCTTTTACACCGATGCGTATCAACTTTTCAATTAATTTGGTTTTATTTTTTGTTTGGTACGTTTTACTAGAATACTCTACAGTATTGGAATGTACGTTGTTATTAATATGAACTTATTTATCGTATAAATGTTAATGTTTGTTAATTTCTTTTTTAGGCAGGTGTATGATTTTTATCTAGTTAGAAAATTACCTTCTTTTGATTCGATCCTAGGGTTTCATAATTTCGTGATAGGTACTGTATTATTACATTATAAAGGAATAACTATCATTCATTTTAATAAATATTTTTAACCATTCGTTTTAAGATATTTAAAGACATGTGAGAGAGGGACAGTCTTTTTATAACCTTACAGAAATATTGTGCTTTCTAATGAATTATTTATCAATAGTTCCTCACATTACTAAAACGTCTACTTTACGTTGCATTTACGTTTTTTTATAAAAAATCTTCGTTTCAAACCGAAACATAACTGAAAAAATGTTCTGTTTCAACCAAAAGCCTTCTCTGAATTACGGTGTGAGCGACTGCCCATAATCACATAACGTAAGCGACGTGGCTTAATGAGCAATTTCCTTACGAACTTAACTAATGAACTGTTCTAGAAACCTCTTTATATCGTCCACCGTTTTTGTAATTGAAAAGCGATAAATACATTGGAAATTAATATCTATTTATAGGTAAAATATGAATGGTAGAGTGTTGATGAAAAAATGATAATATAATACTGTCACACCATTTGGGTTAATCTTAAGAATATAAGTTTATATTTTCTTATTTTTTCTTCCCGCAATGTCTATATTGTCTACAGTTTTGTTTTAGCTACCTACCTACATTTTTTGTAGCATTATAACTCAAAATAATATACGGTAGGTTAGTTTTCTTACTGCAATAATTTTCGCTGCTATAATATTGTAGCTATTTTATAATCAGAATAATGCAAAAGTATTTTAAACTAAGAACAAAACAAGAATAAATGTATCGTATCATTTAAAAACTCTTTACCTACTCTAACTCTAGTGTTAAAAAATAAAATTATTCTATTATTGTTTAATTGAGCTTTTAAATCCTGAATGCAGTAACAGCTGGACTCAATCAAGTCTAGACATTCTTGAATTCAAAATGTTACACCCAGAGCGTTAAAGTTTAACTGGCGCATCGATTTTACCTTAGTTAACGAATTTACTGCTTATGAGTTAAACTTAGATTAACGAACAAATACCGAGTACCTACCATTTAAAATTATAAGGAGTATTAAGACAAATTCACACACTATAATAATCGAAGTTCCTATATTTAACGAAGTTAGAAAAGGAAAAATGTATGGGATTGACATTAGATAGACCACGTGATCTAACGCGGCGTATGTCAATCCCATACATTTTTGCATTTTCTAACTTCGTTATCGTTATTTTATTGTTACTTTGTCTAAGGCCCAAGGACATTTATTTGGACAAAATAAATGAACAAATCCGAGTAGCATGTAAAATAATTAGGTTGGTTTATTAATAGTGACAAACAAGATATTTCGACGCTACAAAAACTGAAATTCCGATTCGAAAAGTCCGTTAAGCTCTGTGCAATCATATAGAAAAAAGAGGCCCTAATATTTGAAATAATATTTTTATAACCCCATTAACAATAACATTCATTTCAGAATAATTTTCACATTCATTAGGATTAGTGTCAATTAATCATGAGGATTATCATTTGATTGAATGATAATTTTAATTAAAATATCCTATTTATTTCTACTAATGATGCTGAACATACATTCCCTAAAGTAAAATTATTATTATTTTAAACACTAATAAGGACTTTTCACACATTGGCATATTATAACCAGTGAAGAGTGTAATTAAAGATTTAAGACACAATTTTCATCTAGTAAATTATTAATTTATATTTATTCAAATAGAGATTACATTTTTAGCATTAGTATTAATTTCAAATACTTATATGTTAATCTTCTTTCGCTTTAGCACTTCTATTACCACCTAATTTTTCACAATCCCAAAAATAATCACAAATTCATAACTTTTTGACACACAAAAATATTACCAATATGGAATCTGTTTATAATAATACCTTGCTTCTATTCCTTGGATCTCTGAAATCTTCCTTAGATGCCTTCCGCCGCTTGTCTTTCAAGATCATACGAGCTGCTGCGAACGCCATTTTGTTTACACACACACACACAACACTATATAATATATACGTATCACAGACGAGTTTGAATTGACTAACAATTGATTTATTTACTTCGATGTTGCGGTTCTATAACTATACTTTTACGATGGTTCGACGTATTGTTGTTTGTTTGTTTTAGAGATTTTATTGCTTTCTTTTGTGTCTGTGGAAAAATGTTTGTTAATTAATAGTGATGGAGATATCATGTGAAGCGTGCATTTAATTACAATAATGGCTTGCTGTATTTTATTGTTAGTAATTCGGTTAATTAAAATAAACAGCTCATTTTAACTGAAATTTTAAATATAAACTACCTTAATCAGATTCCTAGCTAAAGAAATAATGACGTAAAATATATGAATGTCGTTTTGAACTGAAAAGTCTATCATAATATTACTATTAAATAGAACACAGACGTTTTGAATGCTTTTCAAAGAATGTCCTGGCACGAGTGGAACAAAAACCCTCCACAAAATGGAGAAAACATTAAACTTGTGCCTCATTCACGAAAATAATACATCTTGAAATAAAAGGCACTAATTTTTTGTTCATTTTGATATTTCGTGACCGCGCTCATTGAACAAGCCATCACGTTAATTATATTTATGAATAAATCGCGTTGAAATTTCGTTAATATAATATTTTCCAAGGTCTTATTATGGCTTGAAATTTGTATTATTTTCATTTGAATGCGTGCATGATGTAATCGCTTGGTTCAAACTTAATCATAATAAACCGTTATCAGAAAGTTTTATAAGGTTTTCGACTTCCGCATTGTTGGTAAGAACTTACGTCGAAATTGATCAACCCTTCGGCTTCAATTCAAAGCTCTTTTGCCGCTCTATAATGTCTCATATGACACGGGTATTTCTGACTTTTTATATTTTATTGGGAGTGCAGAAAAGGCAGAAATTGACTGACTTCTAAAACTATGGAATTAACAATTCATTTATTAATCTAAGGAAGTATTTGCAGGTTATTTGGAAAGAAACCGGTAGATACCATTCATATCGTTAATTCAGTCTGAGTTAATATTTACACATTTAAGATGGCTCTACAAGGATTGTTAAGCTTATAATTAGGTTAAGTCTTGTAAAATGTAATAACACAAAGTGCCTATAACAATTTTTATATTTTCAGAATCATGATTGTCTCGCGGAGAAACGGGTTAGTTTAATTGAGCGTATTTTTCAACCTTTTTTTCATTATACTTGTATACGCATTAAGTCAGCTTATTCTGTGTTTACTTCAACACAATTCTTGCTTAACATTCTAGTTAAATTGTCAACAATATGTTGAGATGTAACAAAGAATTACACTCCATTAAGAGGCGACAACAGCTTAACTAAATTATACTCAAGATAGGCTTCGAAATAGATAAGGATAAGGATAAGGATATACTGACGGAAACTACGCTAATCTACTAGTTATCTATTTTCGTACTGTAAGGATTTGAATTTTGTTTGTTTGTAGTAAGCTACGAAAATATTTAAGTGGTTTTGAAAATTAGGCAAAGATGTGATGTAGGCAATATTTATTTATTATTTTCATCACGGGACCTGGATGGGTTTATTATAACAACAGCATAATAATAACAGGTATAATCATCAAAATAAATAAAAATAAATGGTGACAATGTGAAGTAATGTTTTAAAGTGGAATACATTGTTTTAAAATTTAAAATATGCGACTAATATTTGTATAAAAGTTAAGGATTTACTAATATAGTTTAACCCATGTGTTGTTTGTTAGTGTTAGATATCATATTATTATAGACAGCACAGAAATTTTGCAGGCTCAGAAGACCAGAGTTTTGCTCTTAAAATAAATAGTTTGCATAACGCTGACTTCATATATCTCCTGTCTTATTACATCCACAATTTACAAACACTGCAGACTCTTCAAAATAAGAGAGACGTAGGAAAACGAATGTAGTATTTATTTGGCCATGCCAAATTGTCGCTTGCTTTTAAGATAATTACAATTTTTGTTGTTTATGATATCTATTCGTTAGTGTAGTAAGTACCTACTTGGTAAACGTATAAAAATCCTTAGTTTTATAGCATATGGAGAATTATAAGAAATATAGCTAGTAGAAAAGACTGCTCAATTACATGTTCATCTATACTTATTTTTTATACGTAATATTATAAAGCTGAAGAGTTTGTTTCTTTGTTTCCACGCGCTAATCTCAGGAACTACTGGTCCGATGTGAAAAATTCTTTCGGTGTTAGATAGCCCATTTATCGAGGAAGTCTATAGGCTACACATATGATCACGCTAAGACTAACAGGTGCTAAGCAATGCGGGTAAAACTGCGGGGCACAGCTAGTAAAGAAATATAGTCAGTGCAATAGATTTGAAATGCATTTACCCCATGTCAAAATGGGTCACGGAACTATATTTTATGATACTAGTACCTAATAACAATGAAAATATAAAAGGTGCCATAAAGTATTCGAGAAAAGGCTATTTGCTTGACCTCTTTTCATAAGTGCTTCGCGACTAAGTAATGAATATTGAGTATAAACGGCAGATTGACGGACTATAAAGGCTATAGTAATGATCTCATGTTATTTAATATGTTATCGGTACAAATATTTGCATTTTCTTTCTATGTTATAATTAAAAATTTTGTGTCTGTTTTCAATGTTAAGCCTAGAATTTACTACTTACTCTAATTTTATTTAAAGATGTTAAATTCCCGTAAGTACCAAACAAATACCAAATGATAATTGATGTGGCATAACTAAATGTAGACAGATATTTTCTAATATTTTAGACTAGCAATGCCCTGCGGTTTCACCCGCATAGATAGCAATATCGTTACAGTGAAAAGTCTACTATAGGTCGGACTATAGGTTTAATTTTTAATCTCATGAAAATCACCTTTACCCCGTCCCGCACTACGGCCTTTTTTTTCTTTTTTTTGTTTTAGTGGGGAAATCTTTCATAGATACCCACGGCCTCCGGGGAGGGGCCGTGGGTTATGTCGGATTCCTACCGACCAAAACCCCACTGTGTTCCGTCAAGACGCATATTGGTAGAATTCCTCCGTGACCCCCGCACTACGGCTTGCTCGAACAGTATACCTACTATTTTCTGTAGATTGACACTTTTAAAAATTCGTTATATCTTTTGAATGGAATATCCAATTCTTTTCATTTAAAAAGTATTATGCTGGTATTGAAACAGTCTATAATAAAACATCATTTAATGGGATAAGGATTAATATATGTGTATGGATAACATGGTTTGATTACTGTCGGCACTTCTATTTACTTTGA
>CAJQZN010040693.1:80944-104449 GCA_907164685.1 Colias eurytheme
TACATACATACATACTTACAAACTTTTCCTCTTTATAATATTAGTATAGATATGAAAAAGAGATAAACTTCAATAGCCAATTATCAAGACGCATTTGCCTCTATTCCCGTTAAAGTCATAAAAATAAAACAAATTGTTATTCATATCAGCGAATATTTGATTGAGTGTGAAGGCATAACAAAGAAGCCGAGTCAAGTATGCCTTACACGTTGCTAAAGTGAATTAAAACCCTATTACATTGCAGTATAGTGCAATTTTGTATAACACATATACCTACATACTTAAATATTTAAATATATATATTTCTGCATTCATGCTGTCTGTCCAGTGGAAATGTCCAGGAACGTGACGTGGTACGGAAACACTTTTGTTATCAACTGCGTAATTCAAATATTGCATTAAGGGCTGATTTTTCAATGCTTGGATAAAACTTATCCGGCCAATAAACTGAATAAAGTATTACACGATAATATTAAAATGTCACGACTCACGTAAACTGTCAAATACGGGCAATTAGAATACATTTTTAATATGGTAGTTTTATACATTATTCGACGAATAAGTTTTATCCAAGCATTGAAAAATCGGCCCTTAGTACATTAGATTTACGTACTAAATACAGCATACACAAGCAGTGGTAGAGCAGGAATGAAAATGGGAGATTCGAGACTACATGTAATAGAGGATAGATTTTTTTCAATTTATCTGAATAAAATTTAAATCGCCACTGCTCTAATCGTTGAAGGAATTTCAAGAACCAAAGCGATACCTACTAAATAAATAACGAGATGAGATTTATGTTTTTTCCTATAGTCTCATGTGTCGCTCATTAGCGACACATTTGTCGCTTATTGTTATGGTTCCAATTTATACTTTAAAAACGATAATTGGGTACAATTATTTCGATTGAACCACATTCATTATTGCTATCATTTTAAAATCAGCGGTAAATACTAACAATTAACCAAATGGCGGAATTAATTAAATACCACGTACAATCTATATATTTTGTATTAAATGGGAATAATAAATATAAATGCCACCATACTTTATCAACTTGTGCAATATTATAAGGGTGAATGACCGACGTGGTAATATGTATGTATTAATATTAATGAATGAAAGCTGTTACAAATGTTATCGTTTCCCATTCTAGGCTTAAAACTATGAAAATTTAATATTCAGGGGATTATAAACGCGTGTTCTGCAATAATATGTAGGTATATTATATTCTTTCAGATATTACAAAAAAAATGAATTTCGTTTAAGTGCATTGTGATTACGTAAAATAGCAGAAACCCCTTACATTAAAATATTATAACACAAATGAAATATTACATTCAAAAGTATATTATTAATCACAGTAACATCTTGTCAATATTCTGTAAATATAACAGTACTAGCTGCTCCGCGTGGTTTTACCCCCGTGGCTCCACTCCTGTTGGTCGTAACCTTCCTCGATAAATGGGCTATCTAACAGCGAAAGAATTTTTCAAATCGGACCAGTAGTTCCCGAGATTAGCGCGTTCAAACAAACAAACAAACTCTTCAGCTTTATAATATTAGTATGGATAAAAAACAGTATTTAAAACATGAACTGTAACGGCAAATCCATTAGTAAATTCCATCAAACGATAGTTTGAAACCCAGACCCATCGATATGAATCGATTTTCCAGCACTCTATTTAATTTTGCATTCATAATGTGCATGCAGTTCAAACAAATTAGCCTAAACATAGGCTTTGAAGCAAGAATTACTAATGATCTAGAATGTGTAATGCCCTTTTTTGGTTACACGTGTAGTGAAAATAATCTGTATGCTTTACAATTTATAGAGACGACATTGTTATATAAAAACTGGTAAATCAAAAGAGTTTACTATTATTTAAACTTGTGAAAATGTTGGAAATAAATAAATATACAGGGTGTCCCACTGTTGGTATACTAAGCTCAAAGGAGGTTATAGTTTTGCATACGCTGAGTACGTAAAAAATACTTATAAAATTCTAGATGCATTTTTTTTTCAAATAGATGAATTCTTAAAACTCTTTGTGTGCACCCATAACAAGAAACCCGCCCAACTTTGACACCAACACGTGAGCTATTGTTTAAGATTATATTTTCATAGACAAAATGCACATATTAGAGAAGCGGTATATGCCGGCTGCGCGAAACTAGAGAAAAAAACATGGATTTACAGGAAAAATTGAGCAAAAAATTTTTGGCGTAATTTTGTTGTTGAAATTTTTTTTAAGTATTTTTTACGTGATTAGTGTATGCAAAACTACAAGTCGCCTCGCGCTTAGTATACCAATACTGGGACACCCTGTATATATATTTAAATAACCTTAATAATAATAACTTTAATAACCTCACGCTCCCCATTCCGACGGACACGGAGGTGTGGCTTGAAGGCATAGCATGCAATAGCTTTACCGCGGCAGTCCCCGAGTGCCACACGTCTTTTTTTTATTGTCTCACTTGTATGTGACTCCTTAGACTGGATTTCGACTCACTTTAAACGGACAGATTTAATTCAAACTTTGTACACTTATCAAGAATCGATAATACAATTTAAATCGTTTTTTTTAACTGTATTTCCGTTATTCGTAACGTGTTTTGTAATTTCTCTTTGGAAACTGAAACAGGTTATATTATGTATTTATTACTACATTTCGATAGCAGGAGCTTTAGTACTGTTCATTTGGCTATCAAGTACCCTTCGGATGTTCATCAGATAAACGTGACCGAGTGTGGAGATACCGACCCTTCAAACGGAACCTTAATGACGTGGAGTTTCTAATATCTTTGTGATTGACAACGTTACCTTTGTCGGTATTAAGTCATTTGATTGAAAGATAATTCAGTATAGAGGATCGTTGTAGACCTTTTGTAAAAAAACAGATATAAAAGAATGTACATCTATAATTGTTTCCATAAAATACTGGTTCATCTATAGCTGCTGTACAGTTATCATCCCCTCTTCACTTACAAACGTTAGAAACAAGAAACGTTAGTAAATTAGGCTGATTTTAGAACAAGTAAAAAAGCTCTATAGGCCAGCGTTGAAAGTATTAATTTCAAAGTTTATAGATTATTTTGTGACCTGATGATGGGAGGTCTTTGTCTATACTTCTAGTTCATAATCAGAGCTATTTCCAAAATATTGAAATTCTGATAGATCAGGCTTTTTAAAGAATACGAAAACATTTTCTCTTCCTTATATAACGCCACACGTTTCATCTCAGTGATTTGATTTCCATTCCACACGTTCAATCACACACATATGTTAGCAAAAATCTGTGATTTTCATTTCCCTGCCATCTGTTCGCTTTTACCAACAATTTAATAACGAACTCCAATCTTCTAGAATATATTTATATCTATGTATAATATAAAACTCAAAGGTGACTGATATTTAGTGATTTATCAACGCACAGCCCAAACCACTGGACGTATCGGGCTGAAATGGTATGCAGGTAGATGTTGGGATGTAGGCATCCGCTAAGAAAGGATTTCCCAAAATTCTTGCGGGAACGGGGAAAAACGGTGATGCACGTACAAAGTCGTGGGCGGAAGCTAGTTGTATATAAAATACTAAAGGTTGACTGACTGACTGATCTATGATTTCTATGAAGGCACAGCCCAAACTTCTGGACCGAGCTGAATTTTGACATGCATATAGCCACTGTGATGTAGGCTGCTAAGAAAGGATCTTGATAAATTCTTCCTCCAAGATGATAAAATAAGAGTTTGTACCAATTGTACCAATTGTACCATCAAAATTTTAAACCTCACAGACGAAGCTGCGGGCAACACTATCATATATAGACCGGGAGATACTGACACAAAATTTCGAGTCATTTGTAACAAGGATGGCGGTTCTACAGGGGTCTTAGTACGCAATGACAAAAAGAAAAATGATGGTGTGAACGCTGGTACCGGTGGCTTAGTCGCGTGGGCGTTTGTCGAACTCGTCGGAAAAATAGCGAAAGTCAAACGATTTGTAACACAAAAATTTTAGAATTTACCAATAACCCATAAAAAAGGAGTAGGCGGTAGTGTCATGCCATACTTTTCCGGTGTGACTTACAGCCCGCCATACCGACGCGAATGTGTTGATTTAAATTAAACAATCATTCAACCATTTGTACCAGGCTAACTTTTGCACAGGTAACTATCGTCGTGCAGCCATTTACGAAAATCGCCATGCCATACTTTTCGGACGATTCCAAATGGTCGCCATACCGCCGAAAATCTGCAAAAAATTTTTATTTCGCCAAACTTTTTGTACCAGTATTGCATTTGGATTTTTGGAGAGTATTTGATAAAATGTGACCATTATTATATTTGCCATACTTCTAGTAGGGGGAAAAAGTGCTGTCATACTTGAAAACTTAATTTATTATTAATTTATATAAGTGAAGATTTCCAACACATAGATCTTTGAAATTTTGTATTTATATTTGTTGATCCTCAAACTTACAGGAAAAATAAGTGCCATACTGTTACAAATCGTTTGACTTTCGCTATTTTCCGACGAGTTCGACTAACGCCCACGCGACTAAGCCGCCGGTACCAGCGTTCACGCCATCGTTTTTCTTTTTGTCATTGCGTACTAAGACCCCTGTAGAACCGCCATCCTGTTACAAATGACTCGAAATTTTGTGTCAGTATCTCCCGGTCTAATATAATAATGTAATAATGTTTTCCGAAAGAAGACATTGGACCAGCGTGTAATAAAAACTAAATGGAAAGTCCGAAACTGTTTATCCAAAAGTTATAAAGGATAAAGTTGAGGCATTTAATCAAAAGTTAAAGAGCATATGTGTTGTTATGAGACGGTATGTAGTACACGCTGTCCTAATTGGCAAATATATGAAGGAAATATTTCATTTTGGACGCAGAAAACTTGTAAGACTGATTCTTTGTGCTTTGTCTTAATAATGATAATATTGTATGAACGATGTACTACGGTATATATATATAGTTCATACTCTCCTTCTTCCTCATTTAAACTGGAAGTAATTTAAGTAACAATGTAATAAAATAATGTTTATTCAACGAATAAAACATATTTACTATAATTATTTAGATATAACTATTTGAGTGATTTTCTAATTATCTATTAAATTAACTCTACATTTTCATTTTCCTTTTCCGCAAGTTTGGATGTTTCAATAAATGTTATGGTGTTTGTTTTTCAATTAGTACGTTAAACCTACTGATAACGAAAAATACATGAAAATATTAAATAATCAGTAACAGATATTTCATATTAACTTACCAATAGTTGTCACGTTGTAATATCATACTCAATATTATAATTTATAAATGCGAAAGTTTGTGAGTACATATGTATGGATGTTTGTTACTCTTTCACGCAAATACTATTGAACCGATTACAATTAAATTTGGTATTTCGGTAGCTGAAGATCCAGAATAACGCATAGGCCACTTTTTATTTCGGAGTTCCCCATACATATATAGGGTAGGGTTTCCACGCGGACAAAATCGCGGTCGGCCTCTAGTTTATTATACAAACTATATAGGTTACTAGCGGTCCGCCCCGGCTTCGCTCGTGGTACATATTATTATTTCGCAATAAAAGGTAGCCTATGTCCTTTCTCGGGTATCAAAATATCTCCATACCGAATTTCATGCAAATTGGTTCAGTAGTTTAGGCGTGATTGAGTAACAGACAGACAGAGTTACTTTCGCATTTATAATATTAGTATGGATTATAAAACCTATATGGGTTATTATACAACCTACATAGGTTATTATACAACCTATATAGGTTGTATAATGTATCGTCTAATCACATGTGTTCCAATTGCGAGATTGTTAATCAAGGTACAATTGCGTATCAGCTTCTGACGGCTGTGATCAATTACTGTACATAGCTAGTAATTACAATTTACACCGAAATAGCAACGCGGGCGAATTTCTTTCTTCTTTGTTTTTGCTTAATTGTGAAGTATATTAATTATTTTACTAACTATATTAATAATTATATTAAGTATTATGAAGATTTAACTATAAAAGTTATGTTTTCTTTTACATTTTCAGCCACCCTCGTTACATTAATTATATGTATTTATCTATCCTCTACCTTAGGTGGCCTGGAAGAAATCGCTTTTAAACGATAAGGTCACCTTTTGTAGTTTACCTCGCATCTATACAACTATATATACTGTAGGTACATTGTAATGTTAAATGGTCAATAAATATATACTAATATTCTAA
This sequence comes from Colias eurytheme, assembly GCA_907164685.1. Classification (NCBI taxonomy): domain Eukaryota; kingdom Metazoa; phylum Arthropoda; class Insecta; order Lepidoptera; family Pieridae; genus Colias; species Colias eurytheme. The sequence continues at coordinate 87,194 of CAJQZN010040693.1, forward strand.
ACCTGAAGAGTTTGTTTGTTTGAACGCGCTAATCTTGGGAACTACTGGTCCAATTTGAAAAATTATTTCGGTTTTAGATTCAGAGAGCTCATTTATCGAGGAAAACTATAGGGTATATATCATCACGCTACGACCAACGCGAACGGGAGTGGAGCAACGGGGGGTGAAACCGCGCGGAGCAGCTAGTGGTTAAATAAATACATTATCTGTAAAATATAGATAAACACGTTACAAACTATTGAATTATTATTTAGAATAATGAGCTAAATAATAAGCTAATACTAGCCGATGTTATTTTACTGCATCTGATGAGAAAATAATATATTATAGTATTTGTAACTTAATTTTTATCTATCTAGTATTTTCCGGTAAACAGAGTTTCTAAATAGTTATGTTTTTTATAAAAATAAAAAAAAATGTAATAATATAGATTAACTTTTCATTTGTTAAGTTGATTGATTACTTCATCTGATATGAAACATAACAAGATTGTATTATTCAACAATAATGTTAAGAAAGGTTTTGTTAACACAACACTAAAGTTACATCAACCATGGATAATATCTATGATCCTTAAGCATTCCGACACAGATACAAAAAATAAATATCAGAATACAAAAAACTCTTTCCACACGACTGAAGTAAGCCCTCTTTGTGTGAGGACCCTTCACTCGTGTGAGACATATATATTATTTGCGTTTAAGTTTTATAAGAACTTTTTTATTTGAATTTTTTTGAATTTTTGAGGTACGTATATTAACGGCATGTATTTGGTCGGTTAAGTTTTGAGCAATCTGTTGTTAATATGTAATATTAAAAAGACTGAGCTCTATGGCGTGCCTTAGGAGATGCCTATGTCCAATAGTGGACGGAAAAAGGCTGAAGAGAGAGAGAAGAGAGAATATTTTAGGCTTTATCTCCAAAGTTTTCACCTGTAAATTTTAATGAAAACGTTAGTGTGGATATACAAGTATGTTTTTTAAAAATGTACGTATATCCAACTGTATTCAAGGTATGAAAGGGCTGAAACCATAACACACACAGAGAACACACACAGAGATTTTATTGAATTCTTTCTTTTCTTTTATGTTTTTGCATTGTATTCATTCATATTGTTTTATTTCTGTTTCTGTAATCTAGTGTTAAGGAAGAGCGGAACCTCCTGACACAAGCATTTTATTTGCTTACTAGGAGTGTTCCAATCACAAATTTGTTTAAGACGAATGTAAAGGAAACGAAATAAATAATTTTGAATTTTTTTTTTTTTTTTTTGATAACACAGATAAAACAGAGAGGATACATTTTTGCAGTTACTTAAGTTTGAAATATTCCATATCATATTTACATTACCATAATTTATATAATTATTATTCTAACTGCACATGACTACACTCCTTTTTCAACTAAAATTTTTGTTCGAATTAAAATAAGCGTGATGCCTGCAATATATCGTCGAGATGTTATGTGGGTGTAAGCGGCTAAATCGTGAAAACCGCAGAAACTACAATACAGAGTCGCCGTCGTGTCTCCACTTGGAAATCTGGAGACCAGCCAATTGTAAGATGCAGCCGTGAACGAGTCTAGGTGGATCTAATTCTATGGAAAATTACGATTTTATGTGTTAATTTTAATGTTTACTAGCTTACGTGGCCTCGCCCGCTTTGAAACCTAATCACTACATAGTATAAAACAAAGTCGCTTTCTTTGTCCCTATGTCTCTATGTATGCTTAACTTTAAAACTACGCAATGGATGTTGATACGGTTTTTTTAATAGATAGAGTGATTCATGAAGAAGGTTTTAGCATATAATTTCTTAGGTTTTAAACAAAGCAGGCGAAGCCACGAGCGGAAAGCTAGTAATTTATATACTAAAACCTACCTCTTGCATTACTCTATCTATTAAAAAATGCATCAAATCCGTTGTGTAGTTTTAAAGGTCTAAGCAATACATATAGACTTAAATACGTATGTTTTTAAGCAGCCTTTACTGTAGATCTTTTATAAAATTAACTGATGTATTTATATTTCTGGTATGATATCGAAATAAATATGTAAGTGTCTGTCTTATGGATATGTAAGTGTATATGACGAAAGTATAAACTATGCCTACTTAATATTTTACATGTGAAAGCGAGAATTTTCTACGCCAGCTGTAAGCAGAATTTTGATAAATACGCAGCTGAAACAATGAAGAAGGAAATAGCTACGACATTTTTATCGCGAAAACAAAACTGGAAGGGCGTGAAATAGGGGATATAAATTTAGAAAACGAAGGACGCGTGATAATACTCATAAATAAAGTATGAATGAAGTCAAGTGAAGCCAGCGGAAAAGCTAGTATTGCATAGAACGTTACCCTTATGTAAAACAATCGAAAAACCCTCTCAAAATCCAATATAGAGCGCTTGTAGTTCACGCAATGTGGTGTAAAAAATCGTTTGAAACTATTGTTGACTCTCCCCAAATATCTTTGTGTGTCACTGTGAATTTTCTATATATTCCGACGCCATTTTTGCAAAGGAAGTGTTTTCGATTGCGAGCGAAGTTTGCATTTGTTTTAACAAAATATTGTGATTTATTACTGCGTTTTTTAGCGTTCATTTCAGTGGATGTGCAAAAATTTGTAACATATTATAGATCAATAATATTTTTATAAGCACTTTGTATTAAACTTAATTTCGAGGTGATAAAGGAAAAAGTTAGGTAACATGTTTTATGTCTAATGAAACGAATTCACTTTCAAGAATACTGTTAATATAAAATGCCTTTCATACAATTTTATATCAAACCTCGTATGTGTGGTACTGTATAAAGTAATCTGTCTTATCGTTTTACAAAATAAAGATATTACTAAAGTTTCAATAAAAATTTCTCGTCTAATTCTTCGCATTAAAGCCTTATTATTTTTGCCAACCGAATCTGACCCTTATGTACTAAGCATCAGGGTTTAATTTCATTCGTTTAACGCTATCAAAAGGAATAGTCATTCCATTGCTTAAAAAGAAGATGTAAAACATCAAAGCAAAAAGCCACAAACCGTCGCAGTTTCTAAAACAACATTGTTTAACCGCTAATTTCAGTGTTTTGGTAGTATATCACTTTCATTTAGAAATTGAACGTGTACCTACATGTAATTTTTTTTTTTATTTATGCAGGTTTTTTTCGAAATTCGAATTTCCCTTTCTAAGGTCACTAAATTGTGTTCAACAGTACGTATAGGTGCGTCTAGTAACAAAACAATGTACCTATTCGTCAAATCTGCATTGAAATACGAACACAAAAATAGAGAAAATCGTATAAAAAGTGACCCACTGCGTAGTGAGATAGATTGGTATTTATTCAGTTTTTTTATTAAAGTGCTGATACATTTAAAATATACAACTATAGGTACACTAAATTTATTTTATGGCAATAGGAGTAGAGTGGTTTTACATGTACCTACTCTATGTATTTGTAACTTATGGTAAAATAAAATTAAAAGCCTGTGTGCAAGTTTTTCATAAATTATTTAGCAAATTCTTGTCTTACTATATATTCATGAAACGTATTGCGTAGAAATTATACACGCGAAAAACATCCTTATCGTCTTCTACAATAACCACATAAAATTGCAATATTGTGTAAAACAAAACGGCAGAAACCATATCCACTGTGTTCATTGCAATTCAATTATCAACGCTATCGATTCTCAGTGGAAAGATGAAACGAATTTCTGGTTACAACCGATAAGGGAGAAATTTTAACGACTTTAAATCGAGTTGAGCTATCGTATAGCTTAAGGGGATTTTCATTTTATTTTTCCTTAATAAAGGTAAGCTTATTCTCACTTTTGTTATATTGAACACCTGAGGGTTTGCAATATTTGTATTCAATTTGACCGTAAGACTGAAACTGAGACTGAGTTACAAGTAGCAACAGGAAAGACTATTATCCCCTATGAGAGCATATATTTGAAATAAGTAAACAATGACATAAAATTTGTGATTTAGCCATGATAGCGAAAAAGAAAGCAAAACTTTCGCATTCATAACATTAGTACCTATATATTTGAAGCTTAATCCTCACACTCTTCACATTCCTGCAATCAATCAAAAATCACCACAATTCGCTTTCACACCAGACAATTTAAAAAATTCTCGCTATATAAAATAGGAATTTTCCTCCTATTTCGAATAGTCGAATCAAGTGTTTGCTAATCGATGCACGTTACATTTGCTAAGCTCTCCACTTCTGCTGATTTCGAGTGTGTACATATTTGTGCCTTTTTTAGTACAAAATCTTTATTTTATTAGGTTAATTTTTATTATATGGGTATAAAATATAGGCAAGCGTTATTAAATCGCTTTTTGTTGAGAAAGAAAACTAAGGTAGGTTTAATATAGAAGTATATTATAATGCAAAAGAATTTCAAAACGCGTTATATATACGGTAAGATACAAGGAATAGCTTATCACAAAGAACAAAAACAACAAATAATTGCAAAACAATTTAGGATAAGTATTAAAATGATAAGCAAATTTGAATCAAATTGTTATTATCACAATAATTGTATATTATTTCAAATTATTACTTACTAGCGGTCCGCCCCGGCTTCGCCCGTGGTACATATTTCGCAATATAAGGCTATGTTCTTTCTCAGGGTATAAAGATTGTCTGTGCCAAATTTCATCAAAATCGGTCCAGTAGTTTATGCGTGAAAACCATACATACATACATACAAGCCTTTCCTCTTTATAATATTAGTATAGATAAATACGAAGCCCATATTGCAATAAAGAAAAACTAAACCTACAGAACATTTAAACTGAAATTAAAAACACAATCTCAGAAACTCACCACTTGTTCAGAATTGCTCAATCCCAAAGGCATCGTCTTCGCAGTAGTTTATAAAGTGCAATTAACCAAAGTTACGTGTAAAGGTTATACCATTACTTTACACTTACAATTGTATTTTACTTGAAACTTAATGCATTTAAGACTTAAGTTACTGTTAAAACTTCTTGGTAATTATGAAATTAGCTTTTATTAAAACCATTAAAGGGCGTTTTTTATGTAATTTACAAGTTGGGAGGTGTAGGAAATTTGATATCGATTGTTAATAGAGAAGGAGTGTAAAATGCTATGATTTTTTTGATAATTCATAAAATACCTTAACTAGATAAAACATTATACACTTTTTTGTTTAAGTATTCTTATTATTAAATAATCATCAATCCATAATCGACCATCTTAAAACGTATACGTACGTAACGTACGAATTCATGGGAAAAATCTATTCAAACGTGAAAATGGAAACGCTCTCTGTAACTACGGTACTGTTGTGCACATGGTCCAACCTATTTCCTTATATTTTATGTTATTATTTCTCCTTATAGCCCTATTCTTACCAACTTCCCTTTTGTAAATGTTTCTCTTCATAAACGGTAAAGTACACACGTAGGTTCATTTAAATTGATCCGAAACAGCCATATTTTATACTATTACGTTTAGTATTATTTGTATACGTGGTATATTATTATTAGTCTGTGGTATTATATTATCTGCGCTTTAATCGCGAAGTAAAGATAGAAAATTAAAACGATAAACGTAAAGTTAAAATTTAAGAAAACTTATTTAGACTGAATGCAGTAGGTACCTTCTAAGCAGTAATTTAATCTAAATACAGATATTATTATAATGTTCCAACATGGGTCCAACATACGAACGTCTCTAATCTAGATAAACATAACAACAGATAATAAACTAGATAAACACAACAAAAGTTATTCCAACATTGTATGCATTCTATTCAATATCGGTATATCGTTTGAAGCGGGAATCAATTTAGCTGGACAAAGACGTCGCATGCTGTCAGCTGAGCCTCGATAGATATTGCACGGGAACACTTTGTGATTAACTATTTTAATGGATATTTTATATTATACTAGATGTTTACACAGGCTACATCTAGATAGATACAGTTTAGTTTATACTAGCTCACCGCCCGCGGCTTCGTCCGCTTTGTCTAAAACCTAATAAATTACATACTAAAACCTTCCTCTTGAATCACTCTATCTATTAAAAAAACCGCATCAAAATCCGTTGCGTACTTTTAAAGATTTAAGCATACATAGGGACATAGGGACAGAGAAAGCGACTTTGTTTTATACTATGTAGTGACTAGATGTTTACTCCGGCCACATGGGTAGGTGTTAGTAACAGTTATTATCCTCCAAATGAACATAAATCGAATAAACTCAAGATCATTTAGGTTAAGTCGTAATGTAACGTAAAAAGTGGTGTAACTAACAGATCTTTCCGTTCTTCCGTGCTTATCTATACGTAATATTATAAAGCTGAAGAGTTTGTTTGTTTGTTTGAACGCGCTAATCTCAAGAACTGCTGGTCCGATTTGAAAAATTCTTTCGAAGTTAGATAGCCCATTTATCGAGGAAGGCTATAGGCTATATAATATATATTGGTATTAGCGTAATGATATTATCATTACGCTAAGACAAACAGAAGCGGAGCGACGCGGATGAAACCGCGCAGCGCAGCTAGTCCTGAATATATTTCAACAAGACTTTATTCATTTAGATTTATCAAAATTAATCCATTCAAATTGGTAACTCGTAATTATCGGAAATATTCCAGTTCAATGATTTCAATATTGGATCGTTAAGTATATCTATTTGTTCAAAATTATCAATTATAATTAAATGTAAAAGATATTTTCTCATAATCTAGAAATATTATTTTCTTATAAACCATTGGAAGCTTAATTGAATTGTTTAAAATAAATAATTCCTACTAATATTACAAATGCGAAAGTTTGTGAGGATGGATGTGTATGTGTATGTTTGTTATTCTTTCACGCAAATACTACTGAACCGATTACGATTAAATTAAGCACACATATAGAGGGTAAACACATGGGATAGGTTTTATCCCGGAAATCCCAATTTTTAAGCTTCAACATATTTTTTTTTTGTATAGGTGATAATGATGAATATTAGATATATATACTACTAGAGGTCCGCCCCGGCTTCGCCCGTGGCACATATTTCGCAATAAAAGGTAGCCTATGTCCTTTCTCGGGTATCAAAATATCTCCATACCAAATTTCATGCAAATTGGTTCAGTAGTTTAGTCGTGATTGAGTAACAGACAGACAGACAGAGTTACTTTCGCATTTATAATATTAGTATGGATTAAATATTTAAAACAAATATTCATCAAAATAAAGCCACGTAACAAAAATAAACAGTAAAAGTAAATCGAGTCATCAATTTCCAACTTTTAATTGAGTTCGAACGCGATGTAACGCTAAATATTTACCCTTCGATCAACTTATATATAACCTATACAATTTATAAGAATAACTTGCTAACTTTATTTATTTACTAACTGTATCCCGCGGTTTTCCCCGCATTGTATTCCACTCCTATTGGTCTTAGCGGGATGAGCCTCAATAGCCCTTCTCGATCAAATGGACTGTTTGATAGTGAAATAATTTTTCAAATCGGACCCATGGTTCCGGAGATTAACATGTTCAAACAAAGAAACAAACTCTTTAGCTTCATAATATAAGTAGGTATAAATTAAAACAGTTGTAGCTACACAAATGATAGCTTACTACAACTTACAAAAAAGAAAGGATTGTATTTCGACCTTATCACGATACAAAAACAGTTTATCATAAAACACAACACAACAAAAGATAATAATACTAGTAATTTCCTATGTGGCTGCTGAATTTTAGACTTCTACTATCTCCCGGGATATTATTCTACAAGACACACCTGCGTCTTATACTTTGTCGCGGATGCATTGTCCAATGGCAGTTATTTCTATTTAATCCTTATATTTATTGACATTTTCTTAAAACAAGAAGAAAAGTATTTGGTTACAAATTTTCACATTTGAACGAATTGAGTTTCAATCCAAACGTAGGTAATATTGACAAAATATTTCAGCATTAACTTGTGAAGAATGTTAACTTAAAATAAAAACAAATCGACAGATAAAAATCACTTTATGAGTATAAGTAAAAAACTAAAGAAATTGTATCACTTTTAATTTTTACTTCTAAATAATAAAAAGTTATTTATAGAAAAAACATACGACTACGAGATTATGATTATTGTATGATTTCTAAGCAACAAAATTTAAAACGCTAACCAATCTACACAAAACTTAAACCTTTTTTTACCTTTAAACCATCTGATATCTCGATTTAACTGCACATTGTCAAAGTCGCATGAAAAATGGCCGCCGAGATTGCCTCAGCCATGTGAACGTTTGATAAATGTCGGGACGGAAATCCTAATAAATGATTCAATTTATGCCTACCGGTTTGTTTTGGAAGGATTTTGGCTAAATGAGCGGTGCGGGAACTAATTTCACCGCTCATTGGAACCGTTGCATGGACTTAGGCACGGATTTCGGGCGATAATTTTACCTTTTAGCCTGGTATTAGGAAATATCCTGTAGTTAAAATGGTACTTTTAATCAATTAGAAACCATTGAGATTCGAATTAACGATATTGTTTTATTTTATTTTATAATAAAGTAAGAAACTGTTGGTGGTGTTAATATTTTTTATGGTTGGAATTTAATACGACAAAACTACTGAACCGATATATTTTATAACATTATGCATTTTTTTTCTCTAAATTCGACTTATAATATGTTATTACAAAATATCATAATATTATATCGTTATTCTCTACATTACAATATTCCCAATACGTATTCAAAAAGCATGACTCAATTCCATAATTATACACCAAACTTGTTGAAATCAACACATTCATTTCATTAAAACACTACAGACATGACATAGAAATTAAAACTACGCAACTTTCGCGCGATTAATCCTCATCCAATACATGCTGAGAATTCGCTGCGTTGAGGTTTCGTTCAGTAATTGCCAATTAAACTACGAGATTCAGTGCCAAAGGTTTTCTGCATCTGACTTTCCTGAAACTAACATTTAAACGAACGCTTTTCCAATTTACATGCACGCGTGAAGTGAATGTATCATGAGTCTTGAAGGTTGAACGTCTAGCCTAATCGGGAATAATTAGGTTTTAATATGTGTCTTATAAGTAAGTAAGACTCAATGTAGATTAGACAACATTCATATTGAAATACCGGTGTGTTTGAAATGATCAGCTATTAGATAGATGAGCAGGCCTAACTAACAAATGTTTTTGTATTTTACACATTGTCAGTACACCTATATACATTTTTTTTCTTATTTTTTTGATTATTTTTATTTCAAATACAATCTTTTTTACATTTTTCTAACTCAGTTTACGACGACCACACGACCTCACCCACGACCAATGCCACTCGTGACAATTAGGTATTTACTACGAACTTTAAATGGAAACTAACTATCACTAATATTAATTAATCATACTACCGTGACTAAACATGTTATCACGAAAACTCCAATATCTAATCACATTACAAATCAAGATAAACAATAGCGGAAGATGAATCAATAGGTAACAACTTAACGGGTTTTTCGCACTTAATATCGGCTCCATACATCATCGTTAGTTCTGCTGAATCACGGACATTAGCGAAAATGTAATGTGAGGTATTATTTTATGAACAACTAGGTATACCGTGACTGTTTATACCTTGTGATTACCAGAGTACATTAAAAGGTGTACAACTATAAGCGAAGTTATAAGAAGGAGATAGAACGACAAAATTGTGGCACGGAAAAAAGTATTTTGACATTCAAAATTGTTGGAATAATCTTTTTGAAAAAAGATTTATTTTTTCGAGATAAATGGTAAAAAATACCTTATACCCATTTACTTATTTTTAAAACAAAACATTAAACCGACATCAAAAAGCCATATCATAAATCGTTCACATATCCTGCAAACTCATTCTAACATCTCTGATTTACGGATAAGTTTCGGAAGTAGGTAATTATTACGTGCTGCATCAGGTAAAATGTTTATAGGAATTAACGGTAAAGGAGAATTTAGTTTGATCACCAATTTAAATATTTAATTAGCTATTTAAATATTTTATCTTTGATTTCCTATTTGATGAATATTGTAAAAAATAATTTGGCAATAAGTAAAAATGAAATAAATAATTATATTTGAGAAAATGGGTAAAATGATATAATGTTCGATTTCATGTTTATAGTTTAAACTTTAAAGCGGCCAATTTAGCTCATATGTCCACATAATATAGTAGTTGAATTTGAAACAGTAAAATCTTTCAAGGCAAGTTTTTGGTATAGAATATGTCGTTTGAGGAAAAAAAAAGCAATAAAATTTCAAATATAGAAACTTCCAGAGCATTCGAGGCACTCGTTCGATTTTCAAATATATTCTAGAACTCGAACACAGCGTTAAATTCCGATACATTTCAAAGCCTTGTTCCTAAATCCTTTTCGATTGTTCGCAAAATACTACATCTTAATGCAAATGTAGTGCCCGTGGAGTAATATCGTTTCAAATACTGCCCTCATCTGAACGACCACGCATTTATTGTGCTTCAATCAAAAATGTGCTCTATGCGGTAGGAATAAAGCACAAAATTTGATGACCGTTGAATGGTGTATCCTGACAAAAATGTAGGTCAATGAATTTAGAACTCTAGGTATGAGAAATTTGGGTGAAATTTTATTTATTTGAATATCGTTTTATGGAATGTCGATTTATTTATTGTTGTTATTGGATTTATAATTTACTTTGTTATATGTTTGTATCAAAAGAAATTTAGTCAATAACCAATATTATATTTGCTATAACCTCCCCAGAGAAATAAGTTACTTTATAACAATATTACAGGCCAATGATCCAAACGTCTACATTCTAATCTATTACATAATAATAATATAATAAATCTGTAGAAGGGTCAATTCTGTACATTGAAAATATTGAAAAAATAAATAGCAGGGGGTGTTACTGGATCGATACCAAACCCAAATATGTGATTAAAAAAATTTTTGTCTGTCTGTCTGTCTGTATGTGAAGGCATCACGTAAAAACTAACGGTTCGATTTCGATGAAACTTGGTATAATTATACCTTATTATCCTGGGCATAAAATAGGATACTTTTTATCCCGGAAAAATACGTAGAAATAAATAAATCTTAATTTTTCCGCGCGGACGGAGTCGCGGGCGGAAGCTAGTCATAAATAATCTTACATTTTTATTTCTCTTCTCATAAGATTAGAAATTTAATGTTATTACTTATTGATATAGTAATCCAATAAAAACAGAAAGCCTACCATAATTAATATCTCAATTTATCGCACCATTGTTGATCACCATAAAAACAGCAGTTTATTTCGGGCCAAACTCATAACGGATACTATTTTCGTATAAAATTTCCATGTGACATTTTTTGCTCCTGTATCCCTAAAGCGACCTAGTTCCTTAGAGTTTTTAAAAGCAATTTTAATATACTCAATAAATAATAAACAGTGACGTTGCGTTTTTAGTTTGCTATGTTTTTTAATGGTTTTTTTATGATAAATTTGGTGCTTAGTTAATTTAAAATAACGCTTCCATCTTTTTCTTATTAGCTGAAGACTCGGCCGCCATATTTGCGATAATTTCTGATACATGTTACATTTTAATTTTAATGTTTAAAAATTAAAGTCTATGTTAATGAAGAGGTATAGTAATGATGAGCTATAATTGATAGTCGGTACTGCTGACAGATAGCAAATAAAATTTTATTGTCTGAACTGTGCCAAAATTGTCCTAGCAATGGTAATAATTAAGAAGGCTGCTTCGTTTCTTGCGATATTACTACCAATCTTTACTTCTCGTATTTTCAATGAACATAATATATTCTATTACTTCTCAATTAAATAGTTAGATATTGTACTAGTGAATGAATATTTAATGCTTTAATTATGTTAACACCTATTCCTTTCCACTTCCTTACAACACGGGGCGTCATTCGACTGAACTTTACAGGTTTCCTGCTTTAAAAGCAGATAAGAAACACTAATAAAAACTAAAGTTAAGCCGAGAAGACAGGAGTCAAGCCATTCTGATAATAGGAAGCTTTATTTTAGCCAGCGCCGTTAAAAAAACGACCGCCTAATCGGTTCGAATAAATCCCTAACAACCTCCTAAAGAGTGCTATAAATTCACTCCAACGTGGACCTTTGTTTTTGTCATTTAATTATACGAAGTTTAAGTAGATGTCTTGCTGTAGCTGAGATTTAATAGTCTTTTTGTGTAAAAAATGTTGCAATCAATGAAGGACAAGACAGAATGAACGGTCCTTAAAAGTTTTATTCGAAGATTTGAATGTGCTTTAAATGCTGGCAACATCGTGAAAAGTAACAAACTTTTTTTGAAGTGAAACTTCTAGACATTTCTTCTTTAGACATGCTAAGAGTAAAATTTCAAGGTCGCGTCATGGCAATACCTTCACGTCATGGAGTAAGGCGATGATTTTGGTATCTTTGAATCTTGCCAAAGAAGTTTCACTTCTGGAGCAAGAAACGTCTATTCGGCACACACGCTCTTCATTGCTGAAATCTTCAAGAATTGATCACTTATTTCAATTATTACATTGACGATTATCTTATCATATGTATAAATTCTATTTTTCACAAGTTTTATGAATGAAGCTTGTGATAATCATTCTATAAAAAATTAGTTGCAAAATTTTGCTAAACTCACAGTAAAATAGAAGCAAAAAATATATTTGTTGTGTTTATTCATATAAAGCTAATGCTATAAAATTTCGTGCGGTGTGGATAAAAATTATAATAAATAGAATTAATTTACCAAATAATATAAGTACATATTATCACGCGATGTTTTACAAGGAAATTCCGTGAGATATGTAATTATCCACTTTACAAGGTTTGCGATCAAGGTCTGTTTGGACATTTGAACATTCGGATAAATAGTTTATTAACGGGTCAGTATACATATTTTATGTTAGTATTATTATTTACCTACGATGATTTGATGATGATGATTTTATTTTTACCCTACTCCGCAACCATTCTAGGATTTCATGATATTCTTTCGCTAATTATATTGTGTATAGTGTTCTTAGTATTTACTATCTATAATAGATTGCATCGATTTGCTTCCATATTGTATCCATATACCTATTGACTTACTTTATTTGAATATTAAAAACTATCTGCTTCATTTATCGGAACACAATCGGTTTTAATTTCATACATTATTTGACAAAATTGTCCGTTGTAAAAATAGTCCTATCAAGTATGTGATTCCTACAAGAAAACAACTCACTCCCACATAATCAATTGACCAAACAAGGAATAGATTCGACCGTGGGCTGCAAGCACTCTCAAGTCTAAGCCCCCTTAAGATGGGATAATTGACTGAGACAGAAACACTTTTAATGACGTCTTCGGGCTTCAATATTTTCAAGTGGACATTAATCTGGCTTAGGTATAGAAGTGTTTGACTGGGTATATCCAGGTGAGACGTAAAATACTATTCGCAAAAGGTTTGTTTAAAAATACGTCAAAATGATTTAAACATTATTAGGGTGGTTTTATAGAAGTTTAATTTAAACCACTTCATTGTCTCTTAAAAAATGAAGACGATCTAAAACTTATACACCCAATTACTTTGATTGAAAGAAAACATGCCGAATAATTATAGATTTTCATACATACAATGAAAAACATTGCCATTCCTTTGACACAAACGGATTTATAAAATACGTTCTAGTAACTACTCTACATAAATAATAATTAATCTTATTTTTCCCTTTGTTTATTTTATGACGATATTTTCCTCTAAGCAACCTAGTTTGTTACACAATAAGTTTTACAATACTAACTTCTTATTATGTATGTAGAAGTTTTTATTTGAACTTACAGTATGCTTTGTATTGTGCTCTATTATTACATTTTCTTAAACTTTAAGTTAGAAAGCTTATTTTAACTTTTTCTACTCTGTAACTTTAGACATTTTATTTTTATAAACTCGCTTATTTGTCTTGAATTATTGTTACTATAACCAAACTTTTAAAACGATTTGACCTTATAACATACTTAAATACTACTTTAAATTTCTTTAGTTTACTTTCGTTCCCTAATTTATATTTATCCCGTATCGTCACACATTAATATTTAAAAAATATACAATTCAAAACAATACTCTTTATTTATCATAGACCGAACAGAAGAAAAATGATATTTAAAATGTCAAAAAGTATTTTGCCGGATAGATTAATCTCTTCTCTCTTTTTTTAATCTTAGATTAATCTCTGTAAGAATGTGTTTAAAAACATGATTAACAAATGCAATGTAACTATTTACAGTAGTTACAGGAAAATAAGTCCTTCACCTACTAAACTATAATATTATTTAAAACAAAATTTTTATAGAAAGATAATACAATTCCGTAGTTCCACTGGAATAGTTTTAATCTGGCGAGTCGCCAATATCGAGGCTGCTTTGTCGATTTTAATTTGTCGACAATATAACGGATGACCATTCTATCAGCAAGCGTTTATTGTTTATAAATAAGTTCATTAATTAAAAACGGTAAGGAAAACTTCGTAAAATACCGTTTTTATGTATTAGTAGCTTCCGCCCGCGGCTTCGCCCGCGTCGTGTTTTGATAAAAGGTAGCCTATGTTGTTTCTCAGGGTCTAAAGATTGTCTGTGCCAAATTTCATCAAAATCGGTTGAGAGGTTTAAGCGGGAAAGCGTAACAGACAGACAGACAGACAGAGTTACTTTCGCATTTATAATATTACTAGCTTTCCGCCCGCGGCTTCGCCCGCTTTGTCTAAAACATAATAAATTATATACTAAAACCTTCCTCTTGAATCACTCTATCTATTAAAAAAAACCGCATCAAAATCCGTTGCGTAGTTTTAAAGATTTAAGCATACATAAGGACATAGGGACATAGGGACAGAGAAAGCGACTTTGTTTTATACTATGTAGTGATAAGTAGGGATTCTTAATTAATAAATTTAGTCGGCTGTACAATAACAAATCATATTGTTTGCTTAGTTTCAGAAAGTGTTCTGTAATGTAAGTATAGCATTTTAATTAATTTCCTCATCCTGATAAACAAGTTATCTCAATTATTAACTCTAGCAACATCTGATTTTGAAAAATAATATTTTAATAATAAAAACACACCTACCGCTATATTCCAATATACTTTTTATATTAAAGTAATTTTTAGTAAGCTTCATTAGAAAGCTTATTAAAAATTGAAGCTATATGAATATCAAATTCATCGTCCATTTAATGAAATGTTTACATTTTATATAATAGTCCTTGAAAGTAACTGCACAAATATGTTTTGATATTCTACAACTAGGGTACCTACTTGAAACTAGGGTAATTCCTTTACAACAATGCTATATTTGCTTCAATTTTGGCACTTGTATTGACGACAGCCATTCCAAACGGTGCTATCGGAAGTCAATAGGTTAAAGAATGCATCGCAAAAATATGTTACTCCTAATAATAGCTTTTAAAAAGTTTGAAAAATCAGACGTTTTGCGCGAAGTGACAGTAGTACCCACCTCAACGCTTCGCTTATGAGGCGTGCAATATATCTATGGGACCTTGAGCAAGCTATAACAATTACTTGGAAGTGAATCACCACATGCTTAATTAATGAACTGTGACATGACGAAGAGTTTGTTTGTTTGTTTGAACGCGCTAATCTCAAGAATTACGGGTCCGATTTGAAAAATTCTTTCGGTGTTAGAAAGCCCATTTATCGAGAAAGGGGCTATATATCATCATGCTAAGACCAACAGCAGCGGAGCACTTCCGGTAAAAACGCGGGGCACAGCTAGTTTTTCATGAAATTATACATCTTTTCAAGTTTATCTATTAATCACTTCATGTTACGTATGATGATAGTTTGTAAACTGAATATAATAAAGCTCCTAGAATAAAACGTAAAACTATCCAAATCGCGATTTCATCATATATAATTGTGTATTACTTATTTGTCAATAAAATATATTTCCATAAAGTCAGAGAATGACCTTATTCGTGAAAGCCTATATCGATGTATCGAATGCCCTCTTGAGAATTTTTAATAGCTCATAAAATACGATAGTATTTAGTAACACCTTATTGAATGTTACAAATCGTAAAGATAAAAAGATTCAGTAAAATAATAATAGTTAAAAAAACTAAAAAACACGCTTTTTATAGAAACCGAACTAAAAAATGGAATAATTTTATCAAATTATTGTATTGTCATTGGTCCTAAAGCTAAATAAAGCGTGTAAAAACTGAAATAAAATTGTATTTTTAAAGAGTTATCTTCTAGGCCTTTCGATGCATAGGTAAAAAGTATCCGTCACAATTTGAGGTAAACGCATCTATCTTGAGTATAACTTTTTTTTCTTGTGTTCAAAGTTTATTACTTTGCAAAAAGTTCTATTTTACGCTCAAGCTAGACTTTTGTTAACACAAGACGTATCCTATTTAGTTAAAAAAAAAATTAATTTTAATAGCAGTATACGTAATTGAAGTGTTCTTTTAAATGCTAAAGTTCATCTAATTGTTGATGTTTATGTTGGAGCAGTGCAATTAAACGCAAACAGTAATTTGCATTATCTTACCCGCACTTGGTTGAAACTAATATTTGTACAGTAGCTTTGTTGAAGATAGCCAGTTTAAAATAAGATTAGTTCAATGTCAACTAATTTTCCTTTTATGTTAACATCTGAACACTTTATTGAGAAGTTAGGTAAATTATGTATCTGTATAATATTACTAGCTGCAGTGCTTCACAGTTTCACCTGCGTAGCTCCGCTCCTGTAAGTCTTAGCGTAATGATATATAGCCGCCTTCCTCGATAAATGGGCTACCTAACACTGAAAGAGTTTTTTAAATCGGACCAGTATTTTCTGACATTAGCGCGTTCAAACAAACAAACAAACTCTTCAGCTTTATACTATTATGTATAAATTTATAATAATTCTTCTTCTTCTCTTTTTTAAATGGCAATTACTCAAGTAGGAACCCATCGTAGACAGCTGTATCAGACATTATGTAATAAAGTATATTCTCACTAGATTTCCGCCCGCGGCTTCGCCCGCGTTTTCAAAGGAAAACCCGCATAGTTCCCGTTCCCGTTGGATTTCCGGGATAAAACCTATCCTATGTATTAATCCAAGTTACCCTCTATATGTGTGCTAAATTTCATTGTAATCGGTTCAGTAGTTTTTACGTGAAAGAGTAACAAACATCCATACATCCATACATCCATACATCCATACATCCATACATCCA
>CAJQZN010040693.1:104459-118417 GCA_907164685.1 Colias eurytheme
CCATACATCCATACATCCATACATCCATACATCCATACATCCATACAAACTTTCGCCTTTATAATAGTATTAAGATTAAAATTAAGATAAATCGTTCCTATTTGTTACGAGAAGGCAGATACCGTGTTTCTATTACAAGACATCTGTATAATCTAGAGATATTTCTTTGCTACCAGTATCTTTTACTTATGTCAGTTGATATGTATGTAAAAACAGCCAAAATTTGATAAATAAGTACCTACATCATACATACTGAGATTTACTCTTTTTTAATTTATATATATCTGATTCAACGATAAATCTTAGATTTTAGACGTAAATATCAGCTTGAAAACTACCTACATCTTCATATAGTACCTAGCTCCCTATAAATTGCAATACACAAGGTTGCTAAAATGAGTGTCAAAATGTAGGTACTTATCTATATCTATACTATACTAATATATAAGGCTGAAGAGTTAGTTTATTTGTTTGTTTAACGCGCTAAGTGTTAGATAGCCCATTTATCGCGGAAGGCTATAATAGGCTATTAATATAATCACGCTAAGACCAACAGGAGCGGAGCAATGCGGGTGAAACCGCGGAGCACAGCTAGTATGCAATAAATGTTTTAAGTTTGAGGTCAAAGATCGATATTCGTCATTCTGTAAAACATTAGCTTCGATCGCTCCATAAAAATGCATAATGTTTAAAGCGTTACGTAATGAAGGCAATAAATCTAGTTGGCGGGAGCTTTTAGTAAATTGCATTCACTACGATACCTCTGCGTAATTTTTCAATGGAAAATGCAGGACTTTTGGTACAATGTGTCCCTCGTTGTGCTCATTTTTTGGTAGATAAGCATGTTTCATTTTGGCTGATTTAACGGATTTTTAAAGGCTTTGTAGCGGAGAAATGGGCGTGTGAAGCGAACAAAATTGTGAAGGTAAAACATCGTGAATATTGTACCAAACACTACTTTTTTATTAAAATTAAACTAGGAAATATGTATGCAGGCGTATTCGTTTAATCTTTGAATGCAATAGATTTTATCAAAACATTATCATATAAAGTAATTTAAATGATCAATACAGTAACGAACGAAAATATCTGAATAATAATCCTGCCTATATTTTAAGCTATATTTTAAATTCGTGCAAAATACCGAAGAGCAAAGTTATCGAATAAATTTGGAAAGTAATATTTTTCCACGTTTATCAGGACTCTCCATCAAAGTTGTTCAGTGAAGCATTCCGATGCACTTGGAGTCATTCCAAGGATATGGAGATAAATACATAAACATAAAGTTCTATATGAAAACTTTGTGTTTATTGTCTGTGGTCTTAAAATTACAGGATAATTTGGCACTTCTTTTTAACGGACAAGTAGTTAGAAAATTAATATGCTTCTGATGCTTTTCTCAAGTCATTTTACATGAAAATGGGAATTATTAATCGTTTGCAACTTTGAGTAACTACTATTTATATCTATATCTGAATTTATTTATGCTTGCACACCGCAGATACATGTGATATTATTGAATGTCACAGTTCAGTATTATTGATGAATTGTCACAGTTCTTGAAAATCTATGGGAATTTCTTTTATCTGCGCGGGCGGAAAAATTGGAAGTTGGAACCACCTAACATCACACCACAATGCATCACATGCATTCAACACGACGACCCATTGCCAATTCAAACATAGATTGAACAACTTTTTAACCGACTTCAAAAAAAAGGAGGAGGTTATCAATTCGGCCGGTATGTTTTTTTTTTATGTATGTACACCGATTACTCCGAGGTTTCTGAACCGATTTACGTGATTCTTTTTTTGTTCGATGCGGGATGGTGTCGAATTGGTCCCATAAAAATTTTATTCGAATAGGCCCAGTAGTTTTTATTTTATAAGCATTTTTGTCTGTATTTGTAAATGTTGCAAGTGCAAGTTTGAAGTCGGTTGTTTTTAACGCAGTTATCACTTGTTACCATTATTTTATAGATATTATAGAGATCATATTTCAGTACATTTACAGTGTAAAAGATACTCACAAATATTCTGTATTCACATAATTACGTATTGTTTGTTCAAGTGCGCCTTCCAAACAGAGAGTCGAAATTAATTCGTCAACTTGCAACTTGCTTAATAAAGCAGCTTGGCGGATCGCCAGCTCCTGCTTACAATTCTTGAAGTATGACAGGCTGGTGCCCGTGGGTTTACTTGCTTTTGATATTTGTATTATTATATTCATATTTCCCTGTATATGATGGATTTCTTTGATGTTGCGTAAGATTAAATTTATTCAATTTATTTTATGAGGACATTATCCATATTAAATCATTTAAATTTGCTTTAGTTTTTGCCAAAGAAGAGACCAAAAATTCAAAATGTATATTATGTGCATGACTTTCGTTGAACATTTCAATTGCCTGTACTCCAAAGTGAGAAATAAAAACTTTAATGTTTCCTACATTTTGGTACTAGAAATAACATAATAAAATTTACATAAATTATAATATTATTACTTTATAATATTTACTGGCTATTTCCCGCGGTTTTTGCGGATAATCTTGATTGAAATAGTTCAACCTGTGAGGGGCACATTTTTCAAAATGTACCCTTCAATCGACACTGAGTCCTCAACTATTTTCATTCTAAATTCCACGAATTCCAATATTAACTAGGAAAACATAACGTCACATAATATTGGGATTAAAATGTCTCAACCGTACTCAAATATTACCTTCATCATTTCAAACATCTCTTTATTAAATTTCTTGCTCCCATACATGTTTCTATCACAATTATATAGTTACTAGCGGTCCGCCCTGGCTTCGCCCATTGGTACATATTAATGTTTTCTCTACATAAGCACCATTCTCGTACTTCAAGGAATATAATAAAAAAAGAATTATCGAAATCGGTTCAGCCGTTCACACGTGATGCCGTGACAACGCGAAACGGGTTTCATTTTTATAGGTATAGATATTGAACCTTAATTTCTTTGTTTATAATATACTTATGACGTATTGTTAATAGATGTAATACAAGTTTAATTGGATTTAGTTAATGTTATTACCTCAGTAACAGCATTATTTTCATAGCATTATTGTAGGCTTCAAACATACCACCTATTTAAATGAATGCATAAATCTACTTAATTGTTGTTTACAAATAGGTATTCATTCCAAGGATGTCGAACCATGTCATCAATACATTTCTGTTAATTTGTTTGTATTTTACTAGGACCTGCTGCATCAAAGAGAATTTCAAAGATGGCTCTTCAAATTTCTGATAGTTTTGCAGTAATTTATAGCTTATTCTCGTATCTTTAACTTTAAGCACAGTCATTATATTGAATACTTAAGCTTCTATATCACACTAGATCTTTCCCTCTATTTTTTAATTATGTTTTGTTCTGACCACTATCAATAATATTTTTTTACGAAAACAAATAATTACATTTATTTTTATATACTTAACAATTATTTACGATTTTATTTCAACAATGTTTACAGGATAAATCTCAGCCAAGTAAAGTTACGCACTGCGCTATGTTTTTAGTATTCTAGCTGTGAGACGTGTAAGGTGTGATAAAGAACCTTAATATAGGGTTGCCAACATAAAGTTATGGAAAATTAAAACATGGTCTTGTTTATACCAGGAATATAGAAATAAAATATCGCAAATTGTAATTAATTTAGTATCCAATTTTAGATACTCTCAGTGTATATGAAATAATTGGGTCTACGTGGTTTACATAGCCGATTCAGATATAAAAATTCATAGTCAATTAATATTAAAAATTCTTGCTTTTTTAATTTGCTATACTGCCTATTTTTATAAATGTTTCTATTTAAATTTTGTTATATTTACATTATTGCTTTTCTTTGCCTTTCTCGCCCTTCGCAACAATGAAACTGATTGATTTTTGCATAATACAAGTTATTATCTGAAGCCATGCGACAAAGCATATAATACGCTTATTGCATTAGTATTATACTAGCTTCCGCCCGCGACTCCGTCCGCGCGGATGTCGGTCTTCGCGTGGATGGTTTATTTCTCCATTTTGAGTAACTCTGACAATGACATCTTATAAATATCTATTGGACCCAAATACGGCTAGGCCTATAATAATACGCAACGTGTGTTCGCGGTTCTACAGAACAACGTCTATGGATAAAACTGAAAAATTAAGATTAATTTTTTTTACGTATTTTTCCAGGATAAAAAGTATCCTATTTTACGCCCAGGATAATAAGGTATAATTATACCAAGTTTCATCGAAATCGAACCGTTAGTTTTTACGTGATGCCTGAACATACAGACAGACAGACAGACAGACAGACAGACAGATAGACAAATATTTTTTTAATCACATATTTGGGTTTGGTATCGATCCAGTAACACCCCCTGCTATTTATTTTTTCAATATTTTCAATGTACAGAATTGACCCTTCTACAGATTTATTATATGTATAGATGGATATAAAAAACCTCAACAAAAATGCCGCATAACAAAGATATTGTTCATTAATAATGAACGCGTTATCATTCTCAACCGTTTGCAAAAAACATCCATCTGACAACCCTAATCTGAACTTTCGATAAACGATAAGACCAAGGATAAGACCAACCCTTTCTTGTTTCTTTATTGCTCGAAATGTTTGTCGCAACGTACTGCTACTTTTCATTTGTTATTGCTTTATTACGTGTGTAATTGATATCCTGTAAGACCGCAATCCGGTATAATGTATGGTTACTAATATATGGTTGTTTTTGAAGATTTATTTTATTTATTTATTTATTATACTTTATTGCATTGAAAATACATAAATACATATAACAAAGACAATACTACAGAAACAGCAAAGGGCGGCCTTATCGCTAGGTAGCGATATCTACCAGGCAACCCAACAATCAGAGGAAATTTAACAATGTGATGTGGGTGAGCAAAAATAAGGCAATACTAACACATTGAAAAATGTACAAAATAAACATATACAAAGCTAACTACTTACTAATAGTAATATAAAATACATAAAAATGTTATGGCCACAAGGAATGATATTGCGAATCCTTTCTATTTTGATTTCCTTCACCATTACTTTTAACGAGCGCATTGTAGTTACTTCGTTATTCTATTTAAGCGTCATGTTTTTTTAGTCTGAACTTTTATGAATGGTGTATTCATTTATAATTATAATAATTATAATAATAAACTTTACATTAAAATTAGAGCTTATGCCTACTGAGAACCATTTAGAAATGTCATCACTGCCCTCAAAAGTTAATACCACCCTTCATTCCATCATTGAACGAACAAATTAACTTCCTTAAATTTTGTTCCTCCTCACAATTTTCAGTAATATTTTTACTTTTTCTTCTTTTGCCACAGCACAAATTGTATGGCATTATATATTTATTTTTATTTACAATGCATAAATTAGTTAAGATCAGAATGGCTGAATTAAAATGGATGCAATATTTTAGATTTTAAACCGATCTTCTACAGTACTAGATACTACGATTCAACGATTGAGATACTAGACTATACATAAGCAATTACATTTTATATAAGAACAACACACTTATTTACCTTCAACTTTAATACCTAGATGGTCAATCAAATTAAATCGTTTTACAAGCTAATCCGACTAACGTTTAATACAAAAATGGCGAGGCACTTCCATAATTTCCTCAAATCTTTATAGGTGTTATAAAATACTCGTTTAGTCATGTAGCCGGGATCGTTAGTCGAGGGAGCCTCTAATGAGATGACTCAGCACCTACTTAAGATACTCCTTGGAAATTAAGTGCGATGTTTCGTTCAAAAATCATATTTTCGCTAACGCTTTAGGGACGCCAAAGCTTTAGAGTAAAGGTAGGTTGTGAAAAATGTTTGATCGTAAATGAGTTAAGAATGTATAGTTAATTTTATGTTATCGACAATTACAGTGAGTTACAATTAGAGTGTCTTTTATGATGTCCTACATTATCTAATATATCTAATATATAATATATATAATATATAATATATATATTATAAAGGCGAAAGTTTGTATGGATGTATGGATGTATGGATGTTTGTTACTCTTTCACGTAAAAACTACTGAACCGATTAGGTACAATGAAATTTAGCACACATATAGAGGGTAACTTGGATTAACACAGGATAGTTTTTATGCCGAAAATCCCACGGGAACAGAAACTATGCGGGTTTTCCTTTGCAAACGCGGGCGAAGCCGCGGGTGGTTAGCTAGTAAAAGACATAATTGTATTTAATCCGGTTTAAGCACATTTTTATAGACTTTATTACCGATTTGAAATAATTTATGATTACAAATAGGTAGTATTTTAAATTAAAGTTTTAATGATATACTTTATTCGTATTTAGCAGATATAAAAAAGAGTTAACAGCCAGATAAACATGAATAAGTATTAGTTAATTTACCATCTCTCACAAACATTTTGCATTATAAAGTCATAAAGCAATGAATTTTAACGAAGCCATAAAAATACCAACGGAAAATGAGCAGTAAATCAACATAATATTTCAGTGATCTGTCTGTGCATGTGAATAACATGAATACTTGACGTGCATTGTACAAGAACATCCTATTTCATTCCTGATAGCTGTAGCGTCAGCAAAAACATCACCACGTTCTTAGAATACATATATTTTTAAACTACTAGCTTTCCGCCCGCGGCTTCGCTCGCGTTTTCAAAGAAAAACCCGCATAGTTTCCGTTCCCGTGGGATTTCCGGGATAAAACCTATCCTATGTGTTAATCCAAGTTACCTTCTATATAATATGTACTAAATTTCATTGTAATCGGTTCAGTAGTATTGGCGTGAAAGAGTAACAAACACATACATACACATCCATCCTCACAAACTTTCGCATTTATGATATTAGTAGGATGTTTTCTAGGACCACGTTATATAAAACGATGCACTACCATATTATGTTGCAAAGCATGCAGGTATTAAATTTGAATACGGATTTAAGAATATACGCCAAGAATAGACGAGGAATATTCCAGAATAGGATATTTAGGCTAGATAGAAAATATACGATGCCATCGTTCTTAGTTTAGGTTGCGGGAATTTTTAAATATTCGACTTTTCACTACGGATCAATAAAAATTTGAAACAGTAATAGGAGAAATCAACGAATCTTTGTGATTCATAGAATGTAAAAGAAATGTAATAAATAAAAGAATTTTACTCTAAGAAACAATTTATTAGACAAGACAACAACATAGACACTGTAAGAAGTAAAAATACATAAGTAATATATAAAGAATAACTTCCAACCAATATCCACAAGAAAATCGAAAAGCATTATTTGCTGTCGGTACACTAACATCAAGCTGCAATCACAAGATGACATTGCATGACAAAGAAGTAGCGAGTATAAACAACATCACTTCGAGTGCAAAATAATTGCCTTCCACAAGAAACTACAATAAACATAGTGCTTTGGATAGACTTCAATCAATGAAAATTGGCTATAATGTGTGGTTTCAACATAATTTCCCGTATTATTTTGAAGATTTAACGTTTTATTTTTTCGTCTAGGCATTACCATAACTTCTTCCACATTATTGGAAGATTTTTCCCAGAAACTAAATCTAACCTTTCCAAAATACTCTTATTTTGGAAATAGAGATCTGGATACCCAGTTACTAGATATTCTTTATAAAATCAACTTTATGTAAGTGACAGCTAAAGATCAGAAAACGGTTTTGAAGATCAACCAGATCAAAAGTACACATGAACAGAAAATATTCATTATTATCATAATTTATTCATGTATCAATGCTAACCGATACTTTCATTATTTTTTTCTATAAAGCTTACTGTGATTGTAACTCTTTGAATAATATTTCTGGACATTATTTGAATAAGTACACTCGCGTTGTGTTATTAATTTTTTATGATTTATCTTTTCATTTATAGATAATCTTTTAATGTACCAATTCAATAAATATATTTGCCTACACGCCAACAACCACGCCCTTATAATGTAACACATGAGGAAATGAATTGATTCCTACCCACTCATAGAGATTATCGTTTTATCGCTATTCAAGTCAAGGAGAGCCTTTGTCACTTGTCGTCTACAAATATGTAGGTTTATCAACCCTCGTTCCGTTTATACTATCATAAAATACCACGACATTCGCTAAAGAAGCCACAAAGCTAATATATACTCGGGGATGTTGTTCTGAAAATAACCCAATAACATTTTACCTCAAAATCCTGGAATTGTAAGGTTATTTCCCTCTAATTTCTTACTTAATACCACGTAATGTTATTTCTATTATTATCAACCGTTTAGTAAAATCCATACTAATATTATAAATGCGAAAGTAACTCTGTCTGTCTGTCTGTCTGTTACTCAATCACGCCTAAACTACTGAAGCAATTTGCATGAAATTTGGTATGGAGATATTTTGATACCCGAGAAAGGACGTGCTACTTTTTACCCCGGGAAAATGACGAATTCCCATTTTACCAAAGCAACCAAGATAGACATAAGGCTTTTTCCGCGCGGATTTTTTCCGCAATTCTGTAACACATGGAAGCGGTGCGAATTATTTTCGCGCGACCTTTTCTGTAGTATGAAGTTAGTATGAATATTATGTCCGCTCTGCAGAAAAAACCGCGCGTTTTGATCAATCGTGCAACGACGCTATCGAGAAGATCCATTCATTTTAACACGCTTTTATTAGCTTCAGCTGTATGTTTGTATGTAACCGACTCCTATAGACTCGATTTTAACCCATTTTAAATTTTTACACTTATAAAAAATTCAACTGACAAAAATCGCGCGAATTTTGATTGCGCAATTTAAATCGCAAGAATAAAATCCGCGCGGTGAAATATGCGGACACAGCCTAAGAAAGGATTCTGTCAAAACCGTCAAAACCGTCAAAACACATTTTAATCATAAATTTTACTGTGATTATAATTTTGATGTATAAACCTACCAAATAGTATATATAATAGTATCCAGTTCACATCACTTTATATGAGAAGCAGATACTTCAATTTAGGAGGTTTTACACAGTCGTTTATTTCAATCAAACTTGAACAAAGTTTTGGCATGTAATTTTTGTGACATTTATTGTGAAAAGAATATTTATTCTTGAATAAAAGCATTTTTGGTGTAATCAGGTCTAAGAAGTATACGCTAATATGCCTGGAAAACGTAAATCTAATCTAGCGCGTAGGTCTAGCAGAGCTCGAGCTGCGAAAATAGCTAGAAGCCAAGAGTCCGAAGAACAGACCCAAACCCGTTTGGCTTTAGATACTGAGAGCCATAGGGCTCACAGAGCTTTTGAGACTGAAGAGCAGAGTCAAATACAACGTATTTTAGATGCTGAGCGCCATAGGGCTCATAGAGCTTCTCAGACTGAAGTTCAGAGTGAAACGCGTAGATATTTAGATGCTGAGCGTCACGCAACTCAAAGAGCCGCTGAAACTGAAGATGAAAGACAGGCACGAAGACTTTTAGACGCTGAGCGACATGCATCACTAATTGTGTCAGATTCCCATGATGAATCACAAAGACGGCGTACTTTGAACGCTGAACGTCAGGCACAAAGAAGAACTGCTTTTACACGTAATACATGGGATGCATTTCAAGACGCAGCTTTTAATTATAACCCTATGATTGATTACATTAATCATCAATTAGTGCTCATTGGTCGGATGGATAAAAAGTGCACACATTGTGAAGCACTAAAATGGAAAGACGAAACTCCCGGCATGTGTTGTTCTGGTGGTAAAGTATCACTCCCATTACTTGGCGAACCAGAAGAACCTCTAAAATATTTTTTGTTATATGTCAACAATGAATCACGGCGATTTTTGAGTCGTATAAGAAAATATAATTCGTGTTTCCAAATGACATCTTTCGGAGTAGACAATGAAGTTGTTATGCCTGGATTTTCACCTACTTTTACAATCCAAGGACAGATTTATCACAGGATTGGCTCTTTATTGCCTACAAATGATCAGCCGAAATTCTTGCAGATTTATTTCATGGGTGACGAAAATTGTGAGGTCGACCGCAGGTGCCAAAACATTGAAGGAGTTGTAAGGGATACTGTTTTGAAAATTCAAAGAATGCTGCACAATCACAACCACCTCATTAACACTTTCAAAACATCATTAGAAAGAATGTCAGGCGAAGATTATCCATACTAATATTATAAATGCGAAAGTAACTGTCTGTCTGTCTGTTACTCAATCACGCCTCAACTACTGAACCAATTTGCATGAAATTTGGTATAGAGATATTTTGATACACGAGAAAGGACATAGGCTATTTTTTACCCCGGGACATAGGATAGGTTTCATTACGGAAATTCCACGGGAACGGGAACTATTCGGGTTTTTCTTTGACTGCGCGGGCGAAGCCGCGGGTGGAAAGCTAGTGCTTTAATAAATAGGTAAATAAATGCTTTACGAAATTTGTTTTCAACTCATCCAAAGACTCCAAAATGAGTGCACCGTTTCGTAAAATGACAAAATATAATTGGAGCCTCGAAACTGAGCTTAAAGCTGGTTATTTGAAATGAATTATTCAAATTGTTCTGAAACTTGGCAATGCGGATTGAAAACGTATTTAAGTTGAACCAAATACTCACTCGCGAGTTAATTTCGAAAAATCGACACAATATTTATAAAACACAATAGATATTACATAGAAATTTGCGTTTAAGAAAAATTTTCCGGGCGTCAATCTCCGTGGAACGTTTGGAGCGGACGTTTCATTTTTCATCCTTCCGTAATTCAAATTGTCAGATAAAAAAGTGAAAAATCATCGACTCCCCCTCTAAATTTTTCTACACAATTTATAATAACCCAAATCCATGTATAAATTTACTAGCTGCGCCTCGCGGGCTTCCTTCTTGGGCTATTATTTAAGCCTTCCTTGGGCTATGTTTTTCAAATCGGACCAGTAGTTCCTGAGATTAGCGCGTTCAAACAAACAAACTCTTCAGCTTTATAATATTAGTATAGATACTACCAATAAAATGTTCTTGTAACAAACTAAAAACTTTAATCACACCGCACATTCTTTAAAGAACCATCTTGGCACGATGTAGCGTGGGGTCTGTTAATGATTTCTTTCAGGGGGTTCGATCGACCCCACCCAATGCACGCTGATAGCCTTTGTTTCCTCAGTCCAGTCTTAATTGTCCGTTAAAGAACGCTTGATTAAAAGCAGCGGGTCTTTTTTATTCAGTATGAGTTGGAAAAGCTTTAAGATTTTTGAAACTCTCAATAACAAATTAATCCAATATCATTTAACGCGATAGACTTTGATTAATACGTTGAAGGGACTGAATGGGCGTTTTATTAAAACAATAGTAGACTTTTACATCTAATCTATTCACAAAAATTAATGGCATGAAATTATAGAAAACTAGCAGTCCGCCCCGGCTTCGCCTGTGGTACATATTTACGTTTTCTCTACGTAAGAACCATCCTCGTACTTCAAGGAATATAATAAAAAAAGAATTAACGAAATGCGTTCAGCCGTTCTCAAGTTATGCGATTACCAACAAATTTTGGGATTCATTTTTGTATTATACATATTTCTCCTTAATGTTTTTGATAAATTTACATTTAAGCTTCTTTAATAAGGAGTCTTACTTATGTTTTCCACTTTGTGATGAATACACGTCATAAATTTAGCTTATTTTAAAAGCCAACCATTTATTAGAGCCACAAAGCTTAAGTACTTATACCTCCTCATTTTTACCAAACCAATTCGTCTCAGCCTAAATCAAGGTTTTGAATTCGTCTAAAAATAAATTCTTTGGTCAATTGGTGCGATTTATTACAGAATCCTTGCGAATTTCGGACTCAAATCAAGGATACGGTTAGGAGGCCAATTTTGTGAGACTGATTCACTTAGATTTATCTTTCTTGTTCAGGACATGACATTTTCGGTGATATGGGTAGAACTAGGCAGACTTTTAGGTGTATTTGGTAGACTTTCTTATCAATGATGGAATCTATTAACTATCAATATCGACTGATATAATTAACTACCAGTATATGTTTATATTATCCGGATTTTCATAATGTTTTTGAAATCATCAAACAGATAAGGAAATATGTTTAACCTGACCTATTTCTAATTTTAAGTGATAAATAGCGGTTCATTTATTGAAAATGCAAATACCTACCGAAATATGGAACTTGTTGCACACATTGGAACACATTACAAAATATTAACGAATTTTTTCTTAGAATGCAAATCTCTTTTAATTCAAGAACTTAACCTACGCTCTATAATACGCTCTACACACAAATCCTTACAAAGCAACCTCGAAACATTTAAAAGAATCTCAAAGAATTTCATACATTTAAAATCTCAGAATCATGACAAAGACGATGGAGGTAAATTACATATGCAAGAAGTCATGGCTTCCAATCTTAAATGCGTTTTCACAAACTTGACATATACTTCAGCTTTCTTAATCCCCTTCCTTAATTGCTATGCTCTAGTTAACGTACGCCAAGCAAAAGGCCTGTCGTTTTAAAATCTCCACTTGTAAATGTAGGTTAAGATAATAACATATCCTTAGAAAATTCTAGAAGAACATGTGGAACTGCAGAATTTCAAGAAGTTAGTAGCGCACGTGTATACGCGGAAGGAAAGTTTTTATGTACGGTCAGAATGTTATTATTTTAGTGTAAAGAAGCTGTGGGAATAATATCTGAAATTTACAGTACTTCTTCTACATCGTACAACTATAAATTAAAAATAATTTGGAAAATCCAAAAGTGCACGCCTCATAATTTTTTTTAATAAATATTTATTAATTATTATTTTTGTTTATTTAATAACAATTAAACCACATCGAATCAGACCCTGAAAAATGAAAGGGTTCTATTCCTAAGCATACTCAAGCGTAAGAGAAAAAAAAGACTCGATTAGTAAAGTATTTCGGTCGCTATCGTGTTAACAAGAAAAAGGATCCGCACATACAGACACGCGGACGTCCAAGACAGAACTTTTTTAAACTGTTTTTTAACTAGTTTAAATAACAAAAATGACATCAAAAATATCATGAACGTTAAAAATAGTGTTTTTTCTTAATATGTGTGTGTATGTATTATCTTACAAGTGCAATGTATGATACATAAAGACATTTTAAGTTTGAAAAATCAGATGTTTTGCGCGAAGTGACAGTAGTACCCACCTCAACGCTTCGCTTATGAGGCGTGCAAAAATAGACAA
Organism: Colias eurytheme; assembly: GCA_907164685.1. Taxonomy (NCBI): domain Eukaryota; kingdom Metazoa; phylum Arthropoda; class Insecta; order Lepidoptera; family Pieridae; genus Colias; species Colias eurytheme. The sequence continues at coordinate 117,711 of CAJQZN010040693.1, forward strand.
AACTCGATCTCGAGGCGGGATTTTAAAAATTTATATTTATAAAGCATTTGAATTGCTTAAATATCAAATCGTAATACTCGTTTTCTGAAATATATAATAATTATTTAAGTTCCCAGTTAATCAATTAAACAAATCTTATTATCTTATATTAATGATAAAATCAATACAATTTATAGGAATAAAAATATAATAAGCAGTTTAGGCAACTTTAATTCAATTCCGTCTTAAAATCTTATTATAATTAGGGTCCAGATTTCTAAGGACTAAAATTCTAAAAATACCCAACCTCATTTACTATAAAGCCCGGACATACTGTGAAAAGAGTAATCAGATTTTTTGCCAAAAGGAAGTCGTGGCAAAATCCTGAGGTTGACGTAAGGAGAGTTGATCCTTTTGATACGATCTTTGTTTAAGGTCTTTGGGTCAAACCAAATACCAGATGTGATAGTGAACCTGTAATTCCTATAGCCTTTTTTATTTTATAATTAAATATTCGTAAATATTTAAAGTGATAGGTACTTTAAGTGTGGCAAAGAAAAGTAGCACAGGAACGTGAGACAATATTACTAAATTTTCAATTTTCGTTTTATCAATTCTTTAAAATATTTTAACACTGATTGAAAAATCTTTGCTTACCAAAAAGAACGAAAACCTTCAAAAATGAATTCTAGTGAACTACAATAGATTGCATCAAGCACATGCTAATT
>CAJQZN010040695.1:6931-26755 GCA_907164685.1 Colias eurytheme
GCCTGCGTGTGTGTGCAACAAACAATTTTGCACACAAGGCGTCAACAGTGGTCATATTCGAATGCTAACACTTTTTCAATAATTCCTTGAAGTTCAAGCATATAACGCCATCTAGTCCCAATAAAATAAATAAAGGAGCTATAATTGTTAATTATTATAGTAACGCCAATATTACCCACAATAATTTGTGTTAATTATATACAGTAGAGACAGTAGGAAAAACAATATGATGATTGTGTTATAACTTCTCTTATACAAGTTCCATTACATTACATTTCCCAGTAATTCTAGCTTCACCAGTGGACTCTCAAGGCTCCACCGGAACCCAACCGGCAACCCAGCGAGTCTGTTCCCACACGTGATCGTGTTATAATTCTATTTGCTCTTTATAATATCGGCCTAAGCAAACTCCGCGCGTTTGTTTTCCCTCACAGCCAAATTTCATCATATCACTGGGCATAAATTGTTGTGACGCAGTGGTAAATAGCGACATCATATACATATAATGTTTGCAGCGTACACAATCTTATCTTAACTAATAAACGCGTTATGTTTATTCATATGAATTTTTATGTGTAACACTAAGGAAAATAGTACAAAGGTCATAACAGTTATTTGCGAATGTGATTCTGACCTTATAAATGTGTATTTCCATTATATCGGGGTGAGAAACTAATCTTGAAGGAAAAGAAAGGGTCACGGACTAGACTCGAACATTAAATTAACCATTAGTGAGTATAAAATAAAGGAGCTGTTTATAATTTACACGTGTAGGATTCATATGACCGCGTTTCTTCGAACTTAAAGTTATACTAGTTTGTTTAACTATAACTAGGCTTCTTCCAAAACCAACCTGTAATTATATTGAAACTTCGGTAAAGTTAGGAGTTTCTAAGCATTATTATATTTCAAGAAAAAGCTTTAGTATCTGTATGTAACGATCTATAAGAAATATTCTTTGTCAACGGTTACATGTCATAATAATAAAATCAAATAAATAATTAACAATAGTACTACTAAGGGCCGGCGCCCACTGCCGGCACGGCGTGGCATGGCAGGGCAGAGGATTTTATTACTAATGAAGTTATTTTGAATATTATTTCAATCAGTTTAGAATTCAAGTTACTTTATTTCGATGCCACGATGCCGCGACGTATCGCAGGATGCTGCAGCATGACGCGGCACGCCACAGGATGCGGCGGCATGACGTGTCTTGCTGTTTCATTCCAAGGAATGCCGCGGCGCGCCATTGCATCCCGCGAGGCGTCACTTTGGGGTCGAGGAATTATGATTGCTAGCTAGTTGAAATAAGGTTGAAACTTATGCAGCATTAGTTTGGCTTTTAGCAGGATGCCACGGCATGCCACTGAATGCCGCGGGATCACGCAGCACGCCGCGGGATGCCACTACACGCCGCGGGATGCCATTGCACGCCTCGGGATGCTCTGCCGTGCCATGCCGTGCCGTGCCGGCAGTAGGCGCCGGCCCTAACTTTTCTCTCCATAATGATGGATAAAGGTTGTCAGTTTTTACATAGTTACTATTACCTCAGTTATTGTGCGTATTCCTCCGTAGAATTAATTAGTTATAGGACAATTATAACTATCCTGAGAATTGAGAAATATAAGCGAATTACCTTTAGAATAAACCCTTTTATTATTGAACTTTTGTAATTTGACATTCAAAATGAAAGATTTCACAACTTTATCTTTTGTAGCGTTATTTAATCATGAAATTTCGTTAAAAATAATATCCCATTTGTTAATGAAAGCCCATAATATTTATTAAGATTTCTGGGCGAGAAAGGCGAATTCTCTTGATTAACCTGCCTGGTTTCAAATTATACAAATTGCGAATTAGATTAGCGATTAGTCACGGTTGCCGCGCCACGGTCAATCAGCTGAATTAGGAGCTGGGAAAGGGAAATAAGTAGACCATTCGTGTTCATCTTTTGTTTGTAAGCTTCTTTCATTATACGGGCAGACGACGGATATATTTCACGTCCGACAGACAGCACGAAATGAACTACATAATATCTGTGTAGCGGATTCTGTACCTTGCTCTTATTACGAGCTATCATTTCAGTCTATTTCACTTGTGCTACGCTTGACGACGTAATAGCTAGACAATCAGCTACTTTTACAAGATTGTATTGGGAATTACAGTTGTTATCGTCAATTGTTATGCGATCTTGTGGATATGCTTAAAGTTTAAATATTCATTTATTACTGAAATTTCCTCATAAAGGTACAATAGCATATAAATATCTTCAAGTATTTATTTTCCTTAAGTAGGAACACTAAGTATAACTCAATGCTAAATAATAATTTATAAGTTTTTTTTTTATCCAACTTGCCCTACTTAATAAGTTTGTGAGCGCTAATATTTTATTACCACCGCATTTATAACCCCAGGATAATACACATTTCAGCTATTAAGAGCAAGAAGTATGGCTAATCATCACCGTTTAATATTTCACAATATCAAATTACAATCACACGTCACGAATAGTGCTACACTTGTAAGTAATTACGCGAATGCCATTCAAGCTTAATTAAAACACTAAAGCGTGTGAGCCTAATTTACGTTATTATACCCTTAAATGTATGTTAATTTCAACCCAATTGTATATTGACATAATGTAATATAAACCTGCTAGTATCAATTACAATTTAATTATATATTTATAAAATAATCTGACGTTAATTTTATTACCTTTTATATGTTTGTATGCGAGATTCATTTTATGCGTAAACATCGTTAAGTTAGTTTCAATTAAATTTTTTTTCATCGTCTAATTTCTCTTATTTTTAGACTTACTACAGCTAAACTAAATTGTGGTCAAAAAGCGTAATCAAACGACACCTTGGAACTTAAACTTGCACTACAGCCGTGATTAAAAAGTGCAATCATAACTGTTCCTGATAAATTCGGCTTCAAACAAAGGAAGGATAACAATAGTTTCGATTGGAGCCGAACGGATTTTTGACACGAACTTTCGTCCTAATAACCGAGAGTTCTCGAAGTCTGCCAAACTTCGAATGCGAACACCGCTTTATTGATTAAAACACGAGTACGCAATTAATTATGTAACGGAGTGAAATATGTATCAAATTTCGATTGACGTTCCACAATAAATCTAAGTTTGCGTTGAAATATAATAGCAGTTCAAGTTCTAGTTCTTTCGCTCCATCGCTTCCCAACTTAGTAGGCGCGGCGACGCTCGCAAACATAACGAGCAATGTATATGCGGCATATACGCACTATCGTGGATTATTTGATTCATAAATTCTCGTCACAGGTGCGCCGGTGTCCGTTCGCATGGAACGAATTTCTTTGGGGCGTCCCAAACGGACAATTTGCCTACATTTTTAATGTAACTCGACCCTAGGATTCCGAGAGTCGATGCTTCTGGGGATAATGTTAGACAGTGCGTGAGTCCGCTCGTAATATACGACTGAAACTTGAGTTCAAGCGACTGAGAACTTTCGTAAAAAGAGCAACTTTAACTCGCTGCCACTACACTTGAATATATCGCGAATTCGATTTGTATAAATCTTGTTGGACGAAACGTTCAATTGTATAATAAAATATACAAACTCTCAAGTAACTTTCTTTAATTTTACATACCAAAAGAATTCAGCTTACTAAACGTAACTTTAACGAACTATTATAGAAACCACCATACACATGTGTGTAACTAATGACTGTAATCTCCCGTCTACACAATTCCGCCCTGAAAACATAGAACCTTTATAAAGAACAGAAACGATGATGTAATCCCCGAAAACCCAACGAAATGGACAAACATGTTCCGATCACGCAACGTGTCTCGGCAAATTCACTTATCGCCACTTTGCACCAAAAATAATTTACAGAGAGCACGTAGCTATCAGTAAAGTTTGATTACAATTCCGGACACAAGTGTGGGGCAATCTAATCAGGTCTAGATTAGATCAGCTCGGCCGTACGAACACCTAAAGCGATTAGAGCTGCTCTCTGCTCTCTGCTCCGCTGACGACTGCTCCGAATTATTGCCCACGTGTGATATCGCCTGACGAATGTACTAACGTTTTTCCTTTTGGACTCACCTGGCAATTCGGGACATATCGAAAGTTAATTATTTGTAGTGACCAGTTGTACCAGAATTTTTGTTCTAACACAAATGTATATAGGTGTTACATGCTTGTTATGTGAATGATATTAAGTCCTTGATAAAGTTTATGTCTGTTTATTTGTGCGCTAATCTTTCGATTTTGTTCAGGATGAGTAGTTCTGAAAGAAGGATTTTTATAGAAGTGAACTGCCAATACAACTCAAAGTGAGATCAGTACTTCTTCTGTAAAATAGTTAAGAAATCATTAAACCAATCAAACATTTCTCTCTATATTCATTCTCCTGCAAAATAAACATAAGAATTTCGACACCGCTATTTTGAATTTTTTATATAATACTAGCGGTCCGCCCCGGCTTCGCCCGTTCTTTCTCAGGGTCTAAAGATTATCTGTGCTTGATTTAAATTTATGTAGGCACATCTTTTGTCTTCCTTGCGAATAAAAATCGGTGTTTATGCGACTGTGAGCGTTGCTACAAAGGTTTAGCATCGCAAAATTGTTTTAAATAAATGTGAAATTTGGTTTTCTGAATAAATTAATAAATAATGAATGAATGTACGTTATAATATGTATATGGGCATGTGCCGAACTAACAATATATTTTTAACAAATTTGAAGTTCAGTTTAAATCTCATGTTGCATTTATTGAATGGAAAATCCGCAAAACAAAATACCCAAACATACCATAGAGGGTGGGAAAAGGAGAGAAGTAGTTTGAGAATTGCGGTTTCGAGCCATTTGTAGTAAACGCTTGGCACGACCGCGAAATAATTAGAAATTAATACCAACTAAAGTTGTTGTTGCTAATTGGGAGCTGTGGCAAAGTTATGGGTCTTCTATTGATATTTACTCCAAGTTTTAACCTGCTAGTTATATTATAAATTATATCAAGTTAAGCACTTGGATTTGAATGATTTTAGAACAACAAATGGTTCAATTAAGGTTATTTCAAAGGCGCCCATCCGATACAATGGACAGGATTTGAACGAAAAGGAGAGCTCAAGAATTTCCATTGTTAATTTTAATTTATCTGCATAATATCAACATCATGAATTTTCAAATCAGTGAAGAAAACATGTAATGAAAATGGCGTAGAAAAAATATGCAAAATCCCTGCCGTGAATTATTATCAGATGCAATTACTACTTAAAATATTAATAGGATACGAAAATGCTATCTATAAAGTTATATTTTTAAACTTCCTTTATATTCTTAATATTGTTCTTAATACAGTTTATAAATAATTATATTTAAAATTCGACATAACTATTGACCTAAATAAATACCCAGCAGTTACTACTGCCACTAAAAATTACAACCCCGCACCCGAATCAACCTTTCAAATATTTACGACCGACAAAATCTAAAATTGTAACTAAAACGATCAATATTCACGAGACCCAACTGAGGTAATGCTTAACTCGAAAACAGATAAAGCGGAACGCTCGTCGGGCCCCGCTTTCAATTTAAGACTTATTTAGTCGAAGGGCCATAACCACGGACTTACGATCTGCAGAACTATCCTACTCGATAGCTATCAGCGACCGTGAAATTAGGACTCGCGATTATCGTTAACTTCGTGGAAATGGCGCGAGTTGATATCGAATATTACTGAAATTTGATTTGGCGGAGTCGAATCGTGTAAATAGTTGGGGATGCCCAACTTTATGTGTAGATCGGAGTTAGCTTTGGCTCGTGACTGCGAAGATTGCATATTACAAATATTTATCGTTTACTGACTTGTGGTTTAATTGATTTAAGAACATCGCATGTTCTGGTATAATATTTAAAGGTAGATTAGTTAGAAAAGAATAGGAAACGAGGCAATTATCGACATTAAAGTAATTTATGACCAATTAATGGCTCTAATGACGTATTTTGATTTTATCGTCCATTTAGTAAACTCAAACAATCTATCTATTTTGAAAATATGGATAATTTATGAAGTGATAAGTCACCTTGATTAAGTATATGTGTGGGTTTGATTCGATGTTTTTTTCAGCTACGTGATGTGATTGAAATACTTTTAATCAGTTTTACATTTTCCAGTAAGCTCCTGTTACCTTTATTATTTACTAATAATAATATTAGTTATTAATTGATAACTGCAAATAATATATTACATAGATTGTTTGCATATCAGCTTCTTTTTCGTGAATATATTGTCTAGATCCATTATAATTTAACTATGAAAAGCATGTGATTAAAAATACATTTAATATTTTTGGTTGTTTTATATTAATTGATTGAATGTGAACTAAATTTTTTATAGTAACCAAACTAAAAGCATTTACAATGTCCATCTTATAATACAGTGCACTTAGAATATTTGGAAAAATAAGAAAAATATGGCGCGTCCCGCTTGAACGGCTCTCAGTATTGTCAAAGATGCAAAATGGGAATTCAAAAATATGAATGTCCTTTAAATAATATTATGAATCGTACTTTTAACTAGTAAAATGGAGGGTGTTTTACTCAATATAATAGTCTGTTTAGCATAGATGGGTAATTGGTAGTGTTACAAAATACATTGTTTTTTTTTTGTAATTTATGCAACTAACTGTATCCTTATTACTTTAACCACCTTAATAATTATAAACTTTCAATATAATTATATTTTATATCAAAATTTTCATCCCACATCGCATAAACATGGAAAGCACAACAAATCTCAAAAGTAGACATAAAAAGACACTCACGGAATCCTTCGGAAGACTCAGAAGCGAATTAAATGTGACGTCGTCCATTAGTTGCCGAACTAATGCCGTCTTATAACGTCACACGCCGTCACCAACGCGCTGCCAGTGTACATTTAAAAACGTCACATTATAATTCTGTATGTGTAGTATCATCACTTATATTCAATAAGAAACTTATAAAATCTATTAAATCTTTGATCAGTTTTAAACTAGTGTGTTCGTGCTTTATTTATAAAATTATTTTATATTTATTAACATGAAATTATAGATGTAGAGGTCTAGATAGCCTTACATCTGTGATTTTATGTAAGTACGTTATTTTTTTCATAAGAGTTACAGCTACATTCTTTACATCAATCACGCACACACGTTTAAACCTTATCAACATGTCAGTACCTGTATTTATCGTGTTTTTACGAAAAATACTTCTAAAATGTTTACCGATTGAGAATACAACTCAATTTGAGACGAGGCGAGCACTGCTCTACTGGGAAAAGCTGCTTTGCGACAACTGTATTGTTGAAGCGGTGTGCGGCGACTACACGATAGCTCTTGGTTATTTTACCTATTTTATATAAAAATACAACTTGGGAACGGTTTAAAACATACAGTATTAAATTTAGGTTACTAATCGATTGTATCGTGGATATCTCCAGTTCAAAAACCTTCACCGTTTTATCTAAATACAGAAGTTAAATAAAAGACGAGTACGAAGATATTGATTACTTCATTACATAAAACCACTAAACTGATTTATGAGCAACTAGCTTTCCACCCGCAGCTTCGCCCGCGCAGTCAAAGAAAAACCCGCATAGTTCCCGTTCCCGTGGGATTTCCGGGATAAAACCTATCCTATTTCCCGGGATAAAAAGTAGCCTATGTCCTTTCTCGGGTATCAAAATATCTCTATACCAAATTTCATGCAAATTGGTTCAGTAGTTAAGGCGTGATTGAGCAACAGACAGACAGACAGAGTTACTTTCGCATTTATAATATTAGTATGGATGTAGTATACATTATTTTATAGCCTAGTATAATATTCAGACATAAACACAAGTAATTTAATAGTTCCATAAGTATGCATTTTGAATAATATTATCATAAACTTAATAAACAAAACGAAATATTTGCTAAAAATGAGTCTAGGCATGAAAAATGGGCCATTATACACGACTCTATATTCTAATGCCAGTAAACAATGTAACAGATGCTTTGTTACGTGATTTCGAAAAACAAAACACTATTAATTTACGTTCGCAGAAAATATCATGAAAGTGGTAGCGGATATTCGATATCCGTTGATTTCAATATGCTTCAAGCCTTAAAATTCCTACTTCCTTGTGTTATTATCATGAAATTGTGAATTTGTTATAGAGATTGATAAGAATCTTTATTCGTTAGGCTACAAAAAAGTTATGTTATGTTCTACGAATGTAGAGAGACAATTGATATTTTAACATTTATCGTAATAACACATTGTACCTTTGGATACATATTGAATATGAAAAAAGAATACCAGAAATTATTTTTAAATTAATCACAAACAGCATTAATTTAAATATTAACTTATAATCTAGAGTAGTCTAAGAATTATAGTTTTGCCGAATTTATTATATTAAAGTCAAATGATGATGAATAAAATTCCTGAAGTACATATTACAATCGTTAAAAAGAAAATGACACTAATGGGGTAAAATTATTAAAATATAGACGAAAACAAAAGGTTAGAGTTACTTAATAACCTTTAAAATTATGTTCTACTGCATAGAAACGTTTAATTTGTTGAGAAAATCTACATAAGAAGCATTACAAATAATATATCAATCGGTCTCAACTAAAATTAGCACACATCTCGTAGCGTCTCTATGTCGTAGCTACAATACGTAGCTCGTAGCGCGTCGTAGCTTATATCGCGTAACGATTCCAATTACCCGCTACGCTTCTAATGATGTAGGGAAACTATTAATATAAGCTGGAATTATAAATACCTCCGCGACTGCAGTTCCAAGCTATTGTCTACAACTTCCTACAACTCTACTTTGTATATTGCAATAACTTAGTGCTCAGACATTTAAATATGACCGTAATCTTTGAGTAAGAACTGAGAATCTTATGTTAAATATTATCATGGTGAAGGGAGGATTTGTTCGCAAGTGTTTCTTTTTATAATTTATCCATAGCTTTTTGGTGTTCAATCAGCACACAAAAATAAAACACAAAAATAAGATTTGTAAAGCACGGTCAAAATTAAATGAAACTTCTGAATGAATACATGCACAAATTGTATAGTTTATTTTATTTTTACAAATCTGACAATAATCATGCATAGAGACATATGCTTCAATATCACAAAGTGAATGCATAACGATATCTATAGCTTTATAATATTAAAATACATGTTCTATTGACACAAGCCCGATGGGAGTGTCCCACGCCCCGGTCCCCGTCCCCGTTCCCCGGCCCCCGTCCCCCGGCCTACATACGCACTCACCTCGCTGTGATAACACGGCCTATCAATAAAGTAGATGTTGATAGCAGCAGTGTATTATATCTTGTCATTACAAGTGTTTCATAAGATGTGAAATACATACATAAAGAACAACAATTTCTTAATTATACACGACATCTTAACTATGTGATGTTGTGTGTGTGTGCGTGTGTGTATATGTTTACTGAAGGAAATATAAATCATAAAAGAGAATACTGAAATCGATTAATCCATCTAGGAAATATATACTAGGAACGTAAATATAGAATTGTTAAACTTAGAACATATTATAAAGGTTATAAGTTCATATAAAAAACTATCTTTCCATAATAACGAACGTGGCTACATGCATAATAGTTTGATTGGTATTTAAAAAAAGATTTGTGACATTCACCCACTCATACGTGACCTTTATCAAAAATAGTCTCTATTCATTTTAACAATAAAACAAATTGACTTGATTTTAAGCAATTATATTGTTGGTAGTAAGTAATAAAATATTTATTGAATACAATACATAACTTTCTATTCACAGTATCGTATTATCTTTGTACTATTTTATCGATTTCATCTGGCCAAGTTCCGTGATCTCAAATAAGAATTCCAACCCTGTGTGACACTGACAAAAATAGCAACACGTATCGTTATATCGGCTGCGGGTCTAAAGACGGAGCATTACTTGTGCGTCAGAATGGCAGAGGTCGCCATTTGTCATGCATTTGCCATTAAACAGATTCCGGGATAGCAGCAAAATATTGCTCAACCCGCAGCCTGAGGACACTTTTGAGGATCCTCGATAGCGTTATTAAGATATTTCGATATAGATCTTTGAATTGTTACGGTTTACAATCTGAGATTTTTGGGAAACGACAACTACAAAATTGAATTTATTTGTTTCTTTAAATATTGTTTAAGGTTCAGCTACATATTTAGTCTCATTTATTTTTATAAAGGTTTAACATCCTGTTCACTTGTGATTGATTGGGTGCATAATACATAGGTAGTTATGATAGCAATGTAATAATGAGCTTACAATATATTAAGATAGGTAGGTATACCGACTGAAAAATATAAGCATAGTGAATAAGTAACATAGTAACAATATTTTTTTTAAATTACTTAAAATTTAGCTTTATTTAATTATAATAATCATTTAAGCGAAAGCTACATAAATACCTCAATAATTGAATCTGAATGTAGGTACACAAAAAACATTGAACCCTTTACAACCCAATCAAAACTTTTCGATTCACCACGTAACTGCATTCCATTCTTCAATGTTTCTGAATTATTGCCTTCCTGAATATAGTTCAGAAATAACAGTCAGTTGCATATATCTCACGCTGTAAGAGGCCGTGACTGGCCGGCGGCCAGCGCGCTACGTGACTCACTTGGCTGAAAGCGATCGAATCCAGGCGCTTTGTAATGTATGATAATGTACGTATCTATAGCTAGAAATATCTGTTCCTTAACAAAATGAAAGTCACGTGTGAAATGGCCTCGGCTCCGCCTGGGTTAAAAATACCGGTGCGGTAATCTAGGTTACTGGGATAATAAAAACCCCTATGCATAGTTTATGTAGCTTGTAAGTTATACACTACTACATCGATGTACACAACCTTATAGATGGAAGAAGAAATAAATTTAATTATTTTAACAAGGGCTAAATTTTGGGCTAAATAGAACGTCAATTGAACAAATTAGTCGTTTTGATAATATCATTCACTCATTCATCTTAATGTCTCTATAATTGACACTTCTAAGCAAAAAACAAAAATAAGTTTGAAAAATCAGATGTTTTGCGCGAAGTGACAGTAGTACCCACCTCAACGCTTCGCTTATGAGGCGTGCAATAAAGTGTCAATTACAACTCAATTAACTAAACTGGTCGTACGCCATTATTATTGATAATTCCTCATATTGTTACAGTATTAAAAAAGAGCTATATGAATTATATAAAGTTATATTTATACATAAATTATTATTGTTTTCCGATTAACGTCTGCGCCCTGCAGTCGAAATTTCAGGTTACAAATTAATATGTTATTATTAAGTCTTTATTATTCCAATGAAGTCATTAATTTAATTATTATTATAATAATTCTCTTAACAAGTTTTACATTTAATCGAGTTCTTCATAATTAAAAATTTCACGAAAAGTTGTAATTATAATAAATTTCCTTTCATCGGCTAAGTACTTAATAATTTTGGTTTATTAAATTCAGTGTCATTTAATTATACGAGTAAATTGAACTTCAAAATGCAACTAAAAATATCAAATTCTCTAGATAAATTAAACAGATTCAATTTATGTCGCACTTTCATTATAAGATCTACAAATCAACTTCGTCTCTACATTTTTTTCCTTTGCTCTTGTTTTCTATATTATAATTATTACGTATTACTCGAGTGGGAACTAATATGTGCTAATTGCATAAATATTTTAATTATAAATATCACCACAATACAAAAGCACAATCAGTTTAAGATTGTCCTTTTACATTACATTTATTAAAAAAATTAAATTAGATTGTAAGCGGGCAGATTCTCTTCCTATAACTTATAAGTAATAGTTGAGCTCGTGTAAGCTCACAGTGGCGCCCTCTGACGGCGCTCGAATAACTTCTGCCGAACTAATGAATTATTATAAGTTGACACATACATTACGGTCATGTGAACTTCCTACACTCTGTGATTATTGATGATTTTGGTTGAAATAGGTGGAAAAGCGGAGGGAATTTAGGATTTCCACATAAATTTTTTTGTGAAAAATATGTGTGTTAAAATTAACGTATCTTTTGTCTTTTCAGGTAAGCAACGATAGCAAAAAATCTTCGTACGGTTAAGTTTTCGTAAAAGGTGAGAAAATACAGTTCTTCACAAAGTTCATTTTCAAGAAAGATATCAATCGATTTCAATGATGAAATCTCAAAATTGAACAAAAACGTAATCACTAATCAGTATTTAATTTAGGGCTGATTTTTCAATCCTTTGTTAAATCTTATCCGTCCAATAAAGTATTACACAATAAAATACAGATGTCACCTAAAACTGTCAAAAAGTGGGCAAGTAACACATTTTTAAAATGGTTGTTTAATACGATATTCGATGAATAAGTTTTAACTAAGGATTGAAAAATCGGCCCTTAATATAATTATCTTGAACTGAACTTGACTGAACATTATTTAAAGCGCAAACAATATAAAAGGAAAGACTATCTATAAATAGACCACACGCATGTCCGACTATTTTATAAATTTTCCTGAAAACTCGAGATCAAATAATAGGTATATATGTGAACCTTAAAACAGTACTTTCAGCACTGCCCTTTTATTGATGTGACAAGTATAACAGGTCTGTATATTACGAACACACGAAACAGAGAGGCTAAGCCGTCAGCGAGCCGCGGATATAAATGATAGTCACCAAACATTTGTCCACGTCACTCTTCTAATGATTATATTTTTCACTCCTTTCTTATAAGAGCAGTGGAAACTTACCTTTGTTTTTATCCGACTGTATCCGTAATAAATAATGTTCTAGTTCTGAAATAAATACTAGTAAAATAACAACTACTGTCGTGTTTCGTAATAAAGGTTTCACATATTATCTTTTTTCAGACCTTGTTTTGTAAACAAGAAAGTGTTATGTGTCTGAAAAACATATCCTTCTAGAATATAAATTTGAATAGGTACCATAGACGTCACAAATAGTAATATTTAGTTTATTATCATTCAAATGCTTTAAAAATGAGATATTTCTAAAGAATAGAAAAGAATCGATCCCGCCTCGTAGTATCTTTTGTAAAAAAAATCAATGTGAAAGATGATTTATTCGCCTAATATACTTATACAGACAATTTTGTATATTTATAATTATAAAGATGACACAATAGACAGGCAATTTGAAATATTTATCGTTGCGTGCTTGCGTGGTATACGGCAGAAATAGCGCACATTTGTGAAAAGGGAGTGAATAAGCCGAGGAGTGGAGAATGATAATATTTAGAGTTGCCGAGGTTATTAAATATAACGACTTCGCTAGTTTGGCTTAGTAATTTCATAATTATAGTGATACAAAATGAATAATTGCGTACACTGTTCTTGCCACAGGTTCTTGCTCTAGTTTTGGCATAAAAATTACATACTTATTTAACAAAAATAAAAATGTTGTGTGGTTTTATGAAACCACGGTAAAAGTGAAACTGTTCGAACGGTTCCGAACACTGCTTTGTGTAGCGCATGTCGCGTGACGGTCGGCTGCCGAGTATGTATACCTACTCGGCAGCCGCGATACACCCGACATGCGCTACACAGACCAAAAAGTTTGAGACGATGTAATAAAAGTTTCACTTTAAAAGACACAAATTCGACGCTCATCCAAATTATAAACTCGAGTCACAAGCAGATATAAAACTGTCCCACGATTAGCTCTTGAACAAACACATTATAATAACAACTACCCAGTTACAAATAGACGTATCCCTACATACTCTTCCTAAATCCCAGGAATGTCAAGGCCCATAACACGGTAACAAACAAGAGCCTTTTAAACTAGCTTAATGATCGCCGTGGCACGGACTGAAGCACCATAACTAGGTGGCCCGTCCCTAATTTGTCTCGTCCCAACTAGGACCTTCTTAATTACAACCATTGTTTACTTTCCGCCGGTTTTTTAGCCATATATCAACTCGGGGATCATTTTAACGGTAAAAAGACCATTTTCTGCTTTTATACCGCGTTTCGGCGACACTGTCGGGTTTTTCATTCAAGTCGCCTATCTACGGTTGTTTTAATGTTGATAAATTGCGAAAACATATCATTTTAAAAATACAACAGCTTAAATTCTATTTTGTATATGAAAGCTGAAACTTTGTTCGTTTGTAATTACTGTTTTCATACATTGTATGTAAATAGGGCATAATTGAGATTCAAAACTTATTCTGAAGACAATAACTCCGGGGAAATTAAAGGATCTTGTGTAAGGAACATTATAAAGTATACTCATAGAACATGATAATAAGATGTTTATAATTTAACTCTCTCTCTGTTATATTCTTATCCCATCTTACTATTCTAAATGAATGCTAGTTCATTTTATATTTGAAATTATAAAGTCCTTTCACCCATGACCCAGCCCTACTAATAGGTCCCACAAATATACGTTATTATTATCTCCATTATTACACACTATCACTCACACTGTATCAACTCACAACTGTAGTAACGCAATATACGCTTTCCATTACGCGCTCAGTTCGGAGACAAGTAGAGTCGCTCGTATAAATCAAGCCGTCTAATTAATTCACGCGACGTCAACACTATCTATCACCAGCGTCACTTCCGCTAACAGCGCTTAGTGAAGGCGACTAGGCGACTGTAATATTTATGTCATCTTTCAGTTTCACGGCTAGCGCGAAATAAATTAATCGAACAGACGTGAACCATTCATTAATCCTTTCGTTTATGTCTAAATTACGGCATCCATTTGGTAATATTGGTATTAATGGTATATAAGAATTTTAAAGAAACTATGTTTTTTAAATAAAAGGCAATTTATTGGTGTATCGAACCTCTTTGTTTCTATCTATTTGTCTCGAGAATTCCCTCTCAATATGTAGTTTGTTGAGCCTATCTGGGATAAGTCATTCAACGTCTATACGACTAGACGCCCAGTGGGTAGTGTACTGTTACATCTATTGTAGAGAGTAACAAATGTTACAATACAGTACTATATTATTATAAATAGATAATATTTGGTGAGTGGTCTAACACAGTTGGCTAATTAATACGTACTAATCGTTGTGGATTCTATGGTTGGAAACAAACAAGACAGGCAAATATACGAATCAATAAGCTTTATTTTTTAGCATCTTTTGAGCGATTTTTGAGCATTTTCTTCTCCTACTTAACCACCACGTAATATTCAAAATTTCACGGAGATCTTTACATATAGAACAATTGCGTAACCTGGATGAAAAAGATTTTCAACCGCACACTCTCACACAAAAAACCTTACCATAAATTATATCCTATAAAATATATAAAAATTTAAAGCCAGCTAAGATTGCATCGCTATTACAATCTGTATGGTTGTCTCAAACGTGCCAATGCTGAGATTCGAACGGGCGATACCGCGCACGCCGCGACCCTATCTCTCCCCGATGGAGTGCGAAATTTAAGGGTTGTTATTCGAGCTTAATCGACGATCGTTTGATAAGTAGGTTAAGGAATGGCTTGGTAAATAATTCTACGTGTGGATTTGAATATTTTGTGTCACATTTTGCATAAAAGGATAAAGTACTAGGACAAAGCTACGCATTGTTTACCTTTATGAATGTGTAAAATTTGTTGTTAATTAATAATGTTAATAAAAATCGGGCAACTTTTTGAAACTCTCTTCTTCTTAAAATAATAATTGTTATTCATATCTCACAAATGTAATTTTAATAAATTGTAAAATTGTTTAAACATTTAAGTGGCGCTATTTCTGAGTATTTTTTATTAACAAAGATTAATGACGGACAAAGCGCAAATGAAAAGAACACAATCGTCCATAATTCCGAGCTAGTAACTCAGGAACCGCTTCGCAATCACAATGAAACCACAAAAGCCATTAAATTAAACTCAAAAGGACCGATTCGAGAATTTTAAATGAACATTTATAAAAGTTATATTCTTAGCGCGAACACTGGATCTTATAATTGAGATCGTCTACAAACTAGCTGAGTACCGCTCCAATATTATTATGAAGACTCTCAACCTCTATTTCGCTCCTGAGTTTAAACATAAGCTTATTTTCGCATAATATGAGTAAATACAAGCAAGCTTTAAAATGCCACTTGAAAATATTGTAATAACGGAATTATTAGCAGACGTGGGATGCTTTAAGAAACAATTTAAGGAAGTTATAAATTATTCCCTCTTAACTTCTTCGTATGATGAAAACATGAAAAATAATAATTAAATAGAAAGTTGATATAAAAATATTATTTTTGCACTCGTATGAATCTTTAGTCTCACCTCATCTATGAAGAATTCTTTCTCTTCCACTTTATTAAATCCTATTGTTTCGTCTCTTATTACATGTTGATGAATCTAATATCATTATTGTTTTGTGTTGTTAGTTAATGTTCGAAATAATGTGAATATAACATATTACCATTCAGTGAAATACTTCTTTTTCAATTGATATAAATAGATAGGTAAGTAAAATCTGGTACCAATAATTGTACTTTCCATATTCTATATTTTGTATACGTATATTGTCATGTGCGTGAAGCTTACCATACATTCAACTTACACCCCCTACACAAAGACAACCAGAAATATTCGCTCGCAAAAGATAATTTAACTGCAGTATATTATGGGGGCAATGACGAGTAACAGATGTCCTTACGTCCGGGGAAACAATGCGGCGTGCTTTTTGTCCCGGGTGAATACGCGGTAAATAATTACCACGATAATCGACCTCACCCCACGACTCATCTTTTGCTGTGGCCGTTTTTGCACTCCTTAATGACGTAGATATGGTATTATCATGATTATTCTGTTAGTTTTTTGAAGTTTATTTATTTATTTTAGGTACATCGACAGACATACACACATACATCATTTCTAGATGCCTCTATACATGTACTTACACAACTTTGCAAGAAAAAAAAATAAATGTACCCAATGAGGATGGATTACATAACTACGATATATAAATTCTGTAATATCTTAATTCTAGAACATGTAGATAGTTACGACCTTAGCTGGTCGGTCAGAAATAATAATAATATAATAATAAATAATAGAGAGACAAAAACATAGTTTCTCTATTTAAGTAATATAAACAAATTTCAAGTTAAAGTATACCATTACGAAGGGAACTTTAATTAATTAGTAATAAATTAGCAAATGAAACTAAACTTCAAAATGAGCTCGTAAAGTCGTGGCCCAAGTAGTAAATCGTGGCCATTCATAAGTTCTCTCTTAAAGCGGTTAGACGTCAAATTTCATGTTCGTTATCTCTGTTAGCACTTGTCGGGAAAAGCCGTAAGAGAATTAAAGGTATTAATAGTTATAATTATGTTAAACTTTCGACCCGCGTACATATACAACTCGCCAAGTTTCCTCACTTTGAATCAGTTATTTTTAGAGTAAATTATATTAACACACATAACGAATATAATATTATACATTTCAAAGATATTATACATCAACTTTGTGTCTCTATGCTGTTTATTAAAATAAGTTCATTTGTTTAAACCAGAAACTATACATGACCTTTATCAATATTAAGCACAGACATTACAAAGGCTCATTCACACAATCACAAAAATTGAAATAAGAATTAATTATTAACGAAATTTTGGTATTTTAAATTTGAGATTTAATTTAATTTCTTATAAATTTCATAAAATTGCTTTTATTTTCTCTGCTCGTTGCAATCGCCGAAATGGGAAAATTGTAATTTCACCGAATGTTTAGAATCGTAATCCAAATTCTTTTCTAATAATATGCTTGTTCGAAATCAAAAATTCTCTTTAATAAATATCGTGTATTTGAAAATGAATTTGATAAAAACTTTAATATCAATTTAAAAAGTACAAGATATTAATATTGTACAGCAAATTACAAATAAATTGAGAAGTAGGGAGCCGTCTCGTACAGGAGTACGAGACGGCTCCCGCAACATTTTACGCAAACAAAGTCGTTCTATGACAATATACGCGGGGATTAATAAAGATTTAATACCGAAGTTTGCAAGAAATTATAATAAGTACGCATGTTACTGGGAACAAAACGTTTTCCTTAAAGAGAAATGTTAATTACGAGGTCCTCGTGCAGCCTCTAATTCCAGCATTTTTGTAGAGACGACCAGTGTAAGCTGACCCCAGCTCATTAGTCCTACGAGCGGGCAAGCTACGAGTTAGGGCTTTCTTTTAATTTTATATTCTTTGAACCACCTTGACGTATGAAAGGTCATCGACCTTCTATTGTCACCTTTGCCTTATGAGCATAATTTTAAAATAACTCAGCATAGCTCACGGTGTGGAATAAATAGTTTTAACTCATAATATTGTAAAATAGGCAATAATACCTGAATGTTACTTCTCTTTACCATTCGACCTAATTTGTTGTTTACATGAATATATTCGTACTATTGAACTTTGTTTTATAATGTAAAATAACAGATCGGACTGCAGAGAAGTAATTGTAAACAAAAAACTATTATCACATCAGCGCGTCGCCATTTAAAATCCAATATGTCGCGCAGTGACACGGCCACAGATCAGCGTTGACGCGACTGCAGTGCGTTAACCGTTTTATTTTCAAGTAAAAGGTTATTGCAATGTTTTGTAGAATTATAAAACAAATGGAATATTCGAGATAAGGCTTTATTACGTCGTCCTGCTCGTAAAGCCGAGTGCCGGCTGAATTGGCGAATTTATTGCCTTCCGAGAGGCTTCGAGGTCGGGCGCGATTTACGGCGCGACGACTCACTTCAAATTGAATAAAAACTCATTAAAAATAACTCACGTGTGTTCCTGTCGGCTGATGTATTCCCACATTAGCGGGGAGCCATTCGTTCCCGCGCAGAAAGTACTGAACAATTTGTTAAGACGATAATTTATATTTTGTACTGAAGACCGAGTTGGAGCTGCATTTTATATTAGTCGAGTAAATCACTATTTCATTTCGCTATTCGACACGTCAATTAAGTATATAAAAATCAAAATAAGAGTCGTAGCTGGAAAAGTGAATTCTATGTATTTTATTCTAAGCTTCAATTTAAACTACCGTAAACCTAAATAAATTGATTATTTAAAATAAAATAAAATAAATATCTTTGCATAAGATTTGCATAATGTGTACGTACAAAGAAAACAAAGTTTAGTATGAATGTGATGAAATATTCTGTAAAACAAAAACTACTCAAATTGATTGTCAACTTTTTCGAAAAATACAATTTTATAACTCTTATTATACAGTTCTTCATTAACGAGGAACTAGAAGATGCGAAATTAAAATGTAATTTAATTATTTAAATGGAGCAGGACACTGTGC
This sequence comes from Colias eurytheme, assembly GCA_907164685.1. NCBI lineage: Eukaryota > Metazoa > Arthropoda > Insecta > Lepidoptera > Pieridae > Colias > Colias eurytheme. The sequence continues at coordinate 26,289 of CAJQZN010040695.1, forward strand.
CATACATATTTTTTAATTGAAAAATAATTATCGTCTCTCTATGTTATCACACTCAAGCACAATTAATTTTAATTATTGATTCTTCTTCGTACTAAATTATTATTCGATATACATAATGAATAATAAATGAAACTTTCTTCGATAATTATAATGGAATAATTTTAACCGTTTATTATATAACACAGGTTAATATTAATTGTATTTTTACTAACAGTAAAGTATTTTTTTCGTTTCTTTTCAAAACATAAAGGAGGTCTACACATCAACATAAGTAATATTTTCTCACCAATACAAAATAACTCAGTTAAATAAATATAATAATACAATATTCAGAGCTAACTATCTACACATCTACACATCAACATAAGTAATATTTTCTCACCAATACAAAATAACTCAGTTAAATAAATATAACAATACTATAAGAAACAAGATGCGAAGTTAGTTAAATATTAGTTTGAATGTAA